>MU223208.1:481763-494356 GCA_018584345.1 Thuja plicata | reverse complement strand
TACTCCATGTAGACTTCTGGGTAGACAAATTGAAGAGATTGAATCTCTTTCTGCCAAAAGACTTTCATTGCATCAACTGTTTGTAGATGCGCGCATAATGCATATGTTAGTTTCTCCATTTTCATCATATCCATGCAAGGACCTTGATCATATGTCACAATAGTGTTATCAATCTATTTTATATTCTCATTGAGGACTGCTAGAGATGGCGCAAGTGCATTCCTCAACTATGTTTACCTTACCCTTATCTTGTTGATTTCCAGTTTTGCCTTCTCAATTTTGTCCAACTGACCTTGATAGACATTATTGCATATGTTCATATCTTGCGTCAAGGTTTCAACTAATTTTCTTATGTTATCCATCATTTATTCTTATTTTGTTATCTTTTTAGTGTGCTCAGAGGTGAGCTTCACTCTATCCATATAGTTTTCTATGACTTTCTTTCCTTTATCTACCAATTCCTTCAATATAGCCTAACCAATCTTTATGGAGTTCAGATCTAAGGTAAAGTTCTTTACCAAGTCATTTAGTCTCTCCTTCTTGTATTCATCTTCTGCAATCTTAGTAGCTGATTTGACTAGGCATGTGAAGTGTGTTTTTAAGTTTTCCAGTATGCTATCCACATGTTCAACTGTTTGAACTTTAGCAACTTTCTTATCAGCAGGAACTAGTTCATTCAAAATGTTTATTGACTCCACAAAGTGAGGATTCTTCATAACATGTTTCTCTTTTTCCTTTTCCATGGCAAGGACGCTGATCTTGATGAGTTCATCTTCTTCCCATGCATCAAAAATTGCTGAGTCAAGAGTTAACCTTGACAACAATGAGGTGGATGGTTGAGTGGATGGTGAGAAAATTGTATTCTGACTTGTATCTACACATTCACTTTTGATATGAATTTCCTTTACTGGTGACTCATTAACTTGAGTATATTTCTCTTTATCCAATTCTATTGGATCAATGAGAGGAACTTCATCCTGTTGTAGAGTTGTGTCATCAGTGTTCATTGCCTCGGTGTTCACTAATGCTTCATCAACTTTATCCATGTCATTATCAGAAGTTGTCATAGATATTTTTACATCATCAATTACTATAGTATCCTCTGAATCTTTAGCTGTCTCAGAGGTTATTGTCACTATGGGCACAGAGACCTGTGGACCTGTCATGGGTGCAATCTAAATTACTGGTGTTGTATCCTATTTGGGAGGAGCTAGGGTAACTTTTGTTGTAGGCGTCATTGGTGGATACATGTGTCTGTCTATAAAGACTTGTGCAAATGCCTTTTCAATCTCCTTTCCAACCTATTCATACTCCTTTTTCATTATCTGTAGAATCCTTGTCTTACTGTGGAGCTGAGGCTTTACTAGATCTAACAGAATAGCCTTCTCATCATGTGAATAGATAGGGAGAAGAGTATCCAAAGTTTCTTCTCTAATCTTCAAGTGCTCTTCTATAGCTTGTCTTTTCATGATCTCCAATAAGTTCCATAACTTATCTGGTATCACTGTCTTGAGTTCAAGAACTGTCTTCTTGAACTTGATCATATGAGATATGACCATAGAGTGTATCTCCATTTTTTCAATTTCTTGATACTTGTCATAGACTTTTGATAATGTATCTAATCTCCCTTCATTAACAATCTTGTTTCTTAAAACATTTAGACTAGGTCTAAATCCTACCTCAGGTAGAGCTTGAACATTCTTAGCTTTGCTTCGAGTAGATCTTGAGGATGGGTGATTTGTAGCCATTTTCTTCCTTCCTCTAGGTTTTCTGCTAGGTATAGAAGGTGGAGATGTATCTAGATCAATGGTTGTAGTAGGCGCAGAGGTATTCTCCTCATTTTTCTTCTGCCTCTTCTTCTGAGTTACTTCAGTTTTCTCAATTTCTTTAGCAATTTTGGCTTCTTTTTCCTTGTCCAAATCTTCTTTTGTGACTCCATGAGCTTTCAGTATGTTAGATGTAGTTCTGGATGCTTTCCTTTTGTTGACAGCAAGGTGTAGTTCAATATCCACTTCATCAGTCTTTTCTCTGTAAGTACCCCATCTAGGTTCATTAGGGTCTTTAGGTGCTGATAATAGGACTTGCGCATATCCTTCTAACACATGATCTTCTACTTCATACCCTAGTGGATGAATCCACTTAGTTCTGGGCTCAACAGCCTCCATGCAAGTGCAATCTGTCTCTATCATGAAGCATATCATATCCCTGTATTTGTCAACTATCTTCTCAGATAGTCTGAACCTGCTCTACATTTTAACCCTGAATATCTTTATATTCATATCCATTGTATCCCTTGCACTGTTGTCTACTGTGGCCTTAAGAGATATGAGAGTCATTGTAGTTTTGCCTTTGTCTATATAAAGGTTTGCAACCTTTCCAACTATATGGTGATACAAATAGATGATCAAAGATCCAAACCTGAATGTTTTGCTTCTATCATGCTTGATGATTTTGATATTTTCAATCAACTGACCATGCAAGATCTCACAAAGGTTGTATTGGGTGTTGTCCTTTACTATACTGATAGCTGCAAGGACTATTGCTGCAGAGACACTATTCAACCTACTTGCACGTTGAAACTTATATCCAAGTATCATTGTTAAGAGTTTAATGTCATCTTCTTTGATAGCATCAATTTTCATTCCGCACCTATCACTCCTTGACAAACAAACCTTCTCAATTTGTTTCTTGACATCCTTACCAGTGGGAAACACTGGTCCAATCATTGAGAGTCTGGTTAACAGATGGATTAAATCTGCGGTGATACGAACAGGGACATCACCAGTCCAAAAGAGATCATCATGAATTCTGCTTAACAGACTCTTTACCCATTATGGTTCTTCAAACTCATGCGCATTCAAATATTCCAAAATAGGGTTGTCTTGTAGGTGCGCGAACTCATCCTTGAATGTGAATTCTGAATTTAACATTGATGCCATATGGGAGGCTATATAATCATCTCCTAATGATTCCTTCTTACAGCAGATGTAGGCACAAATATCTTCCATGTGAACAACGCCAAGCGGGGTTTTGGAGAAAGCCCCTTCCACATCATCCAGTATGGATTTGAATGGATGCTTCTTAAATATAAACCTCTTCCTTTCTACTACATCAAACACAACTAGGGTCACCATACTTACTTGGTGATTGCTTATGTAGGGTTTCCACAAAATTTTGAAATGGCACGACGGCTAGGGCTTCCTTTCAAACTGATTATATATTTGCTTCAACTGCCAAACTGTTGTGCCTTCGTGCTTTGATGTCTTAATGCTCCAATGCTCTTCAATTTCTATGCTCTCAAATGTAAATGTGAGAATGATTGACCACGAACTTCTTTTTATACAATCTGTCGCATTTAATACTTGCAACCATACATAGAGATTTTCAAACTTTGATCCTGATGTAATTTAGATAATGTGTGAATGCATATAGCTGTAATCTATGCTTTTAACCATGAATCCAAAGGCGCATACTCTGAAGTGAGTACACCAACCGCACAGGGGTTTTGAGCTAGAATAGCTCCCCCTAAGACCAAGAAGGTCTATTTAAGCAGAAGTAGAGGGTGCGCCCACTGAGGATGCATCAACTACTTTGTCAACATTCTTGTCCTTCTTTACTTCAACCCAAATTTTTCTTGAATCTTCATTTGCTTTGACAAACTCGACTTCTCCTTTCTCTTCAAATAGTGACTTTTTAGGATCCTCTTGCTTCTGAGTTTTGGATCTAAAAAACTTTGAGATGTGTCCTGCCTTTCCACATGTGTGACAAATGATAGGAGGTCTGATGCTTTTCTTCATCACGCTGCATTGCTTTGCTGTGTGTCCATTGTAGTTGCATATCTGACATGTAGTGTTCTGTAAATTCTTTTGAGGTTGATTTCTTTGATTGTTTTGATTCATTCTTCTTTGATTTTGTTGTGACTGAGTTCTGCAATGTATAGCCCTATGACCAAAATTATTGCAAGAGAAACAATAACCATTAAAAGGTCTTACCTTTTTACAATCTCTTGCCAAATGCCCATGTTTATTGCATGCATAACAAGTTTTGTTAACTTCCTTGATTTCCCTTTTAGGTGAGTCTATTTTAACCTCTGTAGTATCTTCAAATTTCTTAGCTTCTGAAGATGCTTCAAGTGTTTTCTCTCTCTCTTGTGATGATTTGACTTCATCTTGTGCTATACTGAATCCAAGACCAGTAGTATCACCTTTCTGCCTTTGTGCATTAAGTTGAGATTGAATCAAATATGAACTTGTGTGAATTTTATCAATTTTATACTTTGCTTTTGTTAATTCAGATTCCAGCTTCTTCTTTATGTTTTTCAATTCTAGAACTTTCATGTTTGCCTGCAGAAGTTCATCTTCCAATTGTTTTCTTTCTTTGATCTTGTCTTCAAAGGTGTTCTGGCTGTTTGTAAGCTATTCCTCCAGATCTTCAAGTTTATCCTTTAGAGATTTATTCTCTTCATTAAGATTTTTGACCATTTGACCTAGATCACACGTAGAAAAATCTTTCAGATATTTTCTAAGTCTTTTAATAAGTATTTGAGAGCCATCATTTTTCAATCTTAGTTCTTCATTTTCCTTCTCAGATCTGTCAAGATCTTCAAGAGCTGCTTCAAGATTCTTTTTCAAATGTTTTTCTTTAGTTGATTCCATGATCTCCTCAAGTGGTTAAACTTTCTTTCAAAGGACCAAAGCTCTGATACCAATTGTTAGAAACACTGAGAGGAGGGGAGGGGTGAATCAGTGTTTATCTTATTAATTATATTTCAGCCAATTAAACATATATCAAATGTGCATCAAAGAAAAATAACACAAGAACACATAACACATGATATGATTACAAAGAACCTTGATCAGAGGAAAACTCTGGTGGGGATTAGTACCCACAAAATATTGTACTAGGTATAATGAACCTGTTAAAGTTCCTTTGCCTTGTTAGAAGCAGTCTTTACAATTTGAGTATAATGACCTGGTTAAAGGTCGGACCCTGTTAGGAGTCTTTTAAGAAACCCTGTTAAAGGTATATGGCTCACTACCCAATAAGATGAAGGCTACAACCCTCTGAATGTTTATATGCACTATATCAAAATGAACTGCTGTAATGACACTGTTGTCTGATCAGTTCCGTGTGTGCACGAATGCTCTTACTCCTTTAAAGAGCTATATCATCTACTGACTTCATTATACTTCTTATCTGTAACTTCCTCTTACATAATAATCAACACTTGTAACATAACATTACATTACATACTTATATCTTCAAATCCGAATAGGTGCGACCCAAAACATAACACTTAGTCGGCCTTAAAACAAAATATACAACGCTTCCGAACAAGTCGGCCTAAGCATGTTTACTACAACATTAATACAAACTTATAACTAAAGGCGCATAGCCATTACATTACAAAATCATTCATACTGATCAAAACTGTAGTCGGCTTCCATGCTCTGTTTCATGTACTGCGGGTCTACTAATCTGCTTGTAAATTTTCCATACTAATGTTCCGTACTCTACACATTTGGATATAGTATGTATATACACCATAGAGTATATACCTAAGCACACATGCTCTGGTGTGATATCTAACATGTGCGCTGATGTACTGATCTTTGTGTCTGTCTATCTGCCCTATTTTCATACTTAGTCATTTTCCTTTCATGACAGAACTTAATTATGACTTTGTTGCCATGATTGACAACACAAAATAATTCATGCTTCCTCAAGAAGTCAACTTGCCAACAAACAACATCAATTGAGAATCAAATAAAAATTCATAACTGCTTAGATGCCCCTAGTTAGACATCATTAGGACATAAAAGAGTTATGATCAATCCAAGACCAAACTGTGTTTAAGTAATACTATTGATTCATTTTTCAAGAGCAGTAGAGATTCAACAATCAAAATTTGGAATTCAAGAAATATGTGTTCCATGTCTGCGTACATCTTTATTCTTGTTTTCAATCCCATGGAGGTCTTTGGAACACCGTTCATGTTAGTGCAATGTTTGTGTCATCCTTGTTTCGTGAAAGTGCCACCTTTGTGTCATGAAAGTGATAGTGGTAGTGAAAGTATCAGAAAGCATCGTATTACGAGACAAAACATCCTATGATGACCTAATAGACATGACCTATTAGACTGGAAAAGATGCCCCTAGTGCAGAATGACTTGATCCTAAGACAGAAATGTAGACAAATCCTATGCGAGGATAAGATAGTTGTTTAGGAAACGAAGTCAGCATTTTAGCACAGGTGTGATCGTGAAGGCCTAGTATCAATGATGCTTTGATAGATGGAGCGTAGAACACAAGTGATGCCTGATTGCTAGGTTTTCACCACTTGGCAAGATCTTTTCTTTCTTTTTGCTACAAGGATGCCTGTTTTACCAGGTTGTCATCAAGGCACTTTTCTCTTTTTCAAATTTTTTTCTATTTTTGTTTTTTGAATGTTTTTGTAGTATCAAGGCGCCTGTTTACCAGGTTTTCACCAAAGATACCTTTTTCAGGACTTTTTCCACTATTTTTGGTTTTCTTCAGGACCAATTTTTCTAAAAAAATTTTGGTATTTTTTGAGAACTATTTCACTGTACAGGCTCTGCTAGCCAAATATTAAGCGTAGAACCACTTCAAATGTAGAGTATTGACAAGATCTGGGAGAACATCTCCCTCATGTGTAGCTAGTTGATAAGCTCCAGTCACAAAAGTAGAAGTGATAACATAAGGTCCTAGCCAGCTAGGTTCAAACTTTCCTTTCTGCTCTTTGTTAGGCTGGTTTTTAGGATTCTCTTTTAAGACGAGATCTCCCACTTCAAATTTTTGTGGCTTTACCATTTTGTTGTATCCTTTGGACATGCATTCTTGGTATACCTTCATATGGTCAAACGCCTGTTGTCTGTGCTCATCTAGTAGGTCTAAAGAATTCACCCTATCTATGCGGTATTGCTCATCAATAACAAGACCTTGTAAAGATATCTGCAAAGATGGGATTTCAACCTCAATAGGTAGTACTGCCTAAATGCCATAGACTAGAGAAAATGGTGTGACTTCAGTTGGTGTTCGGATGCTTGTTATTTAGGCCCATGGTGCTAGATTGAGTTGTACATGCCAGTCTCTGCCAGACTTACTTATAGTTCTGTGTAGGATTTTCAAAATATTTTTATTAGATACCTCATCCTATCCATTACCTTGAGGGTAATAGATTGAGGAGTAGTGTTGAGTGATATTGATTTGTTCACAAAGGTCATCAATGTCTTGATTTTTAAATTGGCCCCAATTGCTTGTTACAATTGAAGAGGGTGTCCCATATCTACAAATAATGTAGTTTAGAATGAACATAGCCACATGTTTGCTTGTGGCTTTGATTAGCGGCACGGCCTCGACCCACTTTGTGAAATACTCAGTGGTCGTAATGATGAACTTGTATCCATTTGAAGAATTGAGATATATTTGTCCAACCAAGTCAAAGGCCCATTGTTGAAATGGCCAATGTGTAATAAAAGGGATAAGTTCTCTGGCAGGAGCATGGATGAGATTTCCATGTGTCTGGCATTTATGACAATTTTTTGAGAATTGAATAGCATCTTTTTCCATGGTAGGCCAGTAATAGCCAACTCTAAGCGGTTTCTTAGCTAATGAAAAGTCCTTCAAGCGTGATCCACATACACCTTCGTGGACTTATTTTAGTGCGAGATCAGACTCTTCGAGTTCTAAACATCTAAGAAGTGTACCGTCAAGACCTCATCGATATAAGTTATTAGTTATGACGACATAACATGTTGCTATCCTAATCAGGGCTCTCTTCTCATTTCTAGATACATTATTAGGAATAGTTTGGTCAGTGAGATAGGAAATGATATCGGCATATCGAGATTGGTCTGGGGTGTTCAAAGCATAGATTACTTGGTATTCAGGGGTATCAAAGGTAGGATAGGAAAGTTCTTCCACCAAGAAGTCATAGCAGAATTGATGTTCCTCCAGTTGTAACATGGATGCCAATGTAGCCATAGCATCTGCATCTTTATTCTCCATCCTAGGTATCTGCTGGAATGTGATGAAGAAAAAGTATTTATTTAGGTCATCAACCAATTTCTTGTATGGTGTCAACTTTTCATCTTTCATATGGTAGTCTCCATTAACCTGACTGATAACAAGCTGGGAATCACCATATACGTGTAACTCTAAAATTTTCCATTCTATGGCAAGCTTAAGACCGTTGACTAGTGCCTCATATTATGAAATGTCGTTCGTCCATAGGAACATCAATTTGTAAGACTTCGGTATCTTGTAACCTTGAGGCGTTATGAACATAACCCCTACTCCAGAGCCTTGCTGTGTGTAAGAACCATCAAAGTACATCTTCCATGGATATTTAGTTAGATGCATGATTGTTTCATCAGGGAATTCAATCTTTAAAGGTTTATCATCTTGAAGTGGTGAATCTGCTAGTTGATTAGCGAGGACTTCTCCTTTAATATCCCTCTTGTCTACATACTCAATGTCAAATTTACTTAGAATGAGGACCCATTTTGCTAATCATCTTGTTAATGTTGTTTTTCTCAAAAGGTACTTTAGAGGATCAATCTTAGCAATAAGCCTTACTATATGAGAGAGCATGTAGTGTCTTAATTTATGTGACATGAAGATGACTGCTAAGCATTCTTTTTCAAAAATGTTGTAGTTGAGCTCATAGGAGAGTAGCGTTCTACTAATGTAGTAGATAGCTCTTTCTTTCTTTGTTTCATCCTCTTGTGCTAATAATACTCCTAATGATGTAGCTGTAGCTGAGATATATAGGAGTAATGGCTTTCCATGAATAGGTGCCATAAGAATAGGAGGAGTAGCTAGGTACCCTTTTAGTTCTCTGAAGTTGGCTTTACAGTGCTCATCCCACTTGAAGGAGACCCCTTTATGTAGTAATTTGGTAAAGGGTTGTGTACTGTCAACAAGTTGTGACATGAACCTCCTGATTGATTCAAGTCTCCCTTGCAATGTCCTCATTTGACTGATGTTGCGTGGAGGATTCATATCTAGAATAGCTTTGAATTTCAAAGGATCTACCTCAATTCCCTTTGCTGAAACTATAATCCCTAAGATCTTTCCTAATTGGACGCCAAAGGCACACTTTTTTGGGTTGAGCAGGAGTTGAAATTTCTCCATTCGATCCAAGATCTTTCTCAAGTCAACAATGTGAGTGCTCCTTTCTTTTGATTTGGATAAGGTGTCATCTACGTAATCCTCCATGTTCTGATGCATCATATTGTGAAATATAGTAGTCATTTCTCTTTGATATGTTGCACCGGCATTCTTCAACCCAAATGGCATGACGTTCCAGCAAAAGGTTCCCCATGCAGATGTAAATGTAGTTTTCTCTTGATCCTCAGGGGCAATTTTTATTTGATTATAGCTTGAGAATCCATCCATTAATGAATACATCTGGTAGCTTGTTGTGAGGTCTATGATCATGTTAATGTTAGGTAGTGGGAAGTCATCCTTATGACATGCTTTGTTCAAGTCTCTAAAGTTCGTACATATCCTGATAGATTTAATGTATTTAGACACAGGGACCACATTGGAGATCCATCCTGCGTAGGTAATGACTCTGATAAATACAACTTTCAATAATTTCTCTAGCTCCACCTTTACTAGTAGTGCAACATGAGGATGCATCTTTCTAATTTTTTGTTTCATGGGTTTGATCCCGGGAGCTATAGATAAGTCTTGCATTATTAGGTTAGGATCTAGTCCAGGCATATTTGTATAAGACCATGCAAAGTTGAGCTTCTTTTCCCTCAGGAACTCTGTAAACTGTGTCTTCTCCTCTTCTAACAAAGATTGTGCAAGGTGTACTATTTGAGGATTTTCAATGGTGCCCAAATTTACTAGCTGTGTTGGTTCAATTAGAATTGAAGACTGTTCCTGAAAGTGTTCAGGGAGAATATCGAGAATCTCATCCTTTGGCACCTCTGAGAGGTTTTCACCATCGGATACGTCTTTTATTTTTACTATTTTAGGATCTGACACTGCCACAATGTGGTTTTCACCATCAATCCCCTTTTTCTTTTTCTTTTTCAATGTTTGACTGAGAAACCTAATATCCTCCTATGACATGTTCTCACTCCTTGCATTGGTGGAAGAAGGGTAAGGTTCACAAGCATTGAGATAGCAAGCCAAGGTGTAGTCATTAGGAAAGTCAAGGATATGTGTAGGATATGTGTTAGTCTAATCAATGAGGTCTGGGTGTATCAAAGACAAGGAACCAGACTCTGGGAAGAAAAGAATCACGTTAGCATCAAGACCATTAACCGACATGACATGTTCTGTTAAGTTAATTTCTTCAATGTTTAGATCAATAAGAGTTAGATCATCATAAAAAGGGTCATTGTTAGTCATGTGTGGACCAAACTCTAGTGATTCATCCATAGAACTCTCATCATCATTTCTCCGTAAAAGGAGGATTCTTGCTTGTAGCCTCTGAAATTATTCTATACTTATGAGAACACCAGTCTCTTCATCAATGATTGGGGGAAGGAACTCTTCCTCTACCTCAGGAATATCAGTGTTGTTGGGAGTAGTGTCAAAATCTTCACGATTACTGAGGGAGCCACAAACATGTGAATTGTGTCTATTTCAATATCTTTTGTGGTGACTCATCCCATTCATAATCATGAGAGTCATTGACCTCATCATCAGACCGGTTTAAGTATTCAACAATAGTTATTTGATGTACCCAGTTAACTACATGTGGATGAAAGTGTGGTAGATAAAGAATATGTGAAACCATAAACAATTGCCCCTAGTTAGGATGTAAATCCTGTCGTTGGGGTGTGGTTTTTGTAGCTTCATCTATCAAGGGTATCTCTGAATCATCTATTGTTGAGTCTCCTACCTCTTGAATGGGAGGTTGTGTTAACAAAGGGGTGTGTAGATCTTGTGGTACCTCAAAGCTGGGTATATAGCGCTCTCCTTGATAGTTAGGATTCTCTATGCCAACATGTAATAACCTTTCATAGGACCACTTCTCTAGTTCATCTATTTCATCACTCCCTTTGTCTGAGGATAGACTGTCTTTTGAAGTAGGTTTGTCAGATTTAGTATTAAAACCTAGTCTTGTTTTGTCTCTGGTATTCCGGAACTCCATGGGTATAGGCTCAATAAGTCCTCTTCCTATGTTTTTTAGATGTCCCTTTCCTTTGTATCCCATTTTCTTGAGGAAATCATATCCCTTTCCATACTATTCCGGGGATATTTCCACATGTTTGACCTCAGCTTTTGCCAATTCTCCCTTGTAAAGCCAATCCAAGACTGCCTGTTCTTCTATGCTATCTAAAGAAGATGTGGACGTCTTTACCATGCCAATTACTTTGTGTATTTATGGCTCCTTGGATGCAGTAGGTGTGAATTTTGAGGAAGTTTTTCCATAGGATATTGGTGACACCAAAAGTTCTATCAGTGATGGAGTCGTGTCCAGCTTGTATTCTCCCATACCTATTTCTTCAAGTTTTAAGGTTTTGCCAAAACTCTTCATAACCATGTCCTTGGTAGTTTCAGGAGCAATTACATCCATACCCTCTTTGTTATGCGGGATCATACTACCTGCTTTGATATTATTACAAGTATAGTTAGCATCTGCAGGAATAGTCACTTACACCCCATTATGTGGGAACTTTATGCACTGGTGGTAAGTAGATGGCAAAACTTGCATTTCGTGAATCCATGGTCTTCCCAACAGTATGTTTTAGGCTAGAGGTAGATCCAAAACTTGACATACAAAATTCCTCTCAATTGGTCCAACTCTGATAGGTAGAACAATAAGTCCTTTAGAGGATCCTTCTTCCTCATCATAAGCTTTGATAGTTAATTTGCTTCTTGAGTAAATTGTTTGTTCTGGGAGACCCAGTTTCTTGATCAAATTAAGTGTATAGATATTCAATCCTATGCCTCCATCTATCAACACGTGTCTAACATGGGATTTCTGAATGAGGACTTTGATATGGAGGGGTTGATTATGTGGATGTGTCAATGACTTATCATCCTCTTCAGAAAAGGAGAGGTAATGTGGTGCTGAGATGTGATTGACCATCACTTGGAATTTGTCTATATCAATATCCTTTGGGAAATTAGCAGTATGTAGAGCTTGTTCTAGGATTTCCCTATGTACTGTGGATATTTTGAGCAACTCAAAAATGAAAATTTTGGCAGAGGTTCATTGCAATTGATCCACCAAGTCATACTTTGCTCCAGGAATAGTAACCATGTGTGTTTCTATTGGTTTAGGGATAGTAATGATAGGAACTTTAGACATTGATGTTGGTTTTGAGGGTCCTTTGATCGTGACCTGTGCTTGGCTCCATGTCACTGCATTTGAGTGGAATGAAACACCTTTGATTGTGACCACATTGACTGATTTTGTTTTAACATCTATTATATTGATCACATTGTCATTATTGGAATAGTCTTAGTTTACTTTATTACTGTTACCCAAATTTTTCACATGCGGGATAGCAGTCATAGCATTTAAAAATTTGCATGAAGAAACATCTCTTTGACATTACTGTTCAGCCAATGCAAAAGAAATACATTACTATTACATTCATA
>MU223208.1:447603-464070 GCA_018584345.1 Thuja plicata | reverse complement strand
CTCAAGCTGGCTCGGTGATCTTCTGATACTCGGCATCCACTACAATACTCGGCATCGTCATGCTCTCGGTAAGAGTAGAAGATCGGTCCATACTAGTCCCGACATGTAGCTTGGAACTCGGTAGCTGCTGGTGACTTGGTAGATATAGTGTCACTCGGTAACCACTGGTGACTCGGTAGTAACTGACTTCAGCTGATGACTCGGTAGTTAAAGTGAAGCTCGGTGACTACCGTCTGCTCGGTAACTGTTGTTCTTCTCATATACTCGGTGACTGCCTTACTGCTCGGTTTGAACTGTTTGATCGGTAAGCTTTACTGAATGCTCGGTATAGGCTGTGGACTGAGTGATGAGCTCGGTAAGCATTCAGAATCAAATAAGTGTTTTCACTAAGTGCATTCACTGATGACAAATAGATCATTATTCCAACAACATGCATGAAATTAACAAACACATAACACAAGATATGATATCACAAAAAACTCATGTTAGGAAGTAAAAACTATGGTGCGGATGGCACCCAGTAAACTTTACTATCTATAGAATGGAAGGGAGCTAGTTAAGGCTTACAATTTGATAACTTCTGATGATCTACCCTGTTAAGATTATTGAGGTGGAGACCTGTTAAGATCTTTTAGCAACACTGATTTAAGTGTGCACTCAGTTATGATATTTACAATAGAACGGTTAAGCCCACCTTTCTTGAAAGGATTTCATTAGTGTACTAAACTTGTTAGAATGAGTAAAAATGTTGACCTGACTGTATGCAATCTACTATTGCTAATTTACAGATCCATTAAAGCTTTTACAATTACAATATCACCTTAAGTGATTGCTGAACACCTTTTCTCTGCTTGTTGGTAGCCTCTGTTCTAATCTTGAAAACTGAATTGATTCTGTTTGTGTTCTTCTGCATGAATTCTCTGTCTGGTCTTTAGTTTCTCTTCGTGGCTACTATCTTCATTGAACAACAACTATTCTTAATGGATCAAGCACCTATTTATACAAGTTATTTGACCTATCTTGGAATACACAATTTTTAATGTTAACTCTTAGATCCAAGGTTTACAACTTGACCTTGATCTTTATCTTGCATGTTTTAAAGTAGTAAAACAAATTAAAACAATAAATATTACATTTCTTCCTCTGCACATAATGGATTAAAAAGCAAATTAAGAAGTTATAAATACAACTTCAGTGATTTATCTTACGTGGAAATTCAAATCCACTTTTTGTAGGATGTAACTGACTGTCGATTCTTGGCTGTCAATTTGAATTTGCAGTCTGTCGGTGTTCCTTGTCTAAAATGTTTGTTGGGTTCCCTATATATGTCAGATTCCTCTCTATGTTTTTCGTTGGGTAGCATTTTTGATACTTCATCGGGTATCCTTATCTTTTTGTCATCGGGTAATACCTTGACAGTGTTCATCGGGTAACCTTAGTGTTGGATAGTTTTGTACCCTGTCTGTCGATTTAGACTAAACAGATGGTGCAAATTATGTTTTTCTCTAAGTATACTAATGGAAAAATATAATGCCTTCAATATCTCCCTTTGACATTAGTATAAAAAAAGACTGATATGTGCATAATACTGAAATTATTACACCATGTTTATTTCCTTGTCATAATATGACTCACCCTTTCTATGTGTATTGGTATAGTGTATGTATATGTACATGTATACTATTTGATTGTTGTATGTATATTAGTTTCCCTTTCTTTTTCTTCCACTATACATTATTTCCCCCTTTTTCTTGAGGTGATGTACATATCAAATTCCCCCTTTCTTTTATACTGATGACAAAAACGTACAACTTACAAAATGTCAAAAAAAATGTTACAAAGATGTGTAACTTACAATGTGTCAAAAACATTAGAATGGGTAAGTTTGATATATTCTAACAGTTTCTCCCATTGTTCTTTCAATTGTTCAAGTGCCATATGTTGCAGCTCGAGTCTTGCGTGCATATCAAAGATGCTATCTAGGACAAACTTTTCAGGGGTGGCAATCAGTGTATTTGTCTGTGTCATATTTTGTTGCAGTAGTGTAAGTGTCAGTAAGAGCTTAAGTTGAATTTCATTTACTTCATCTCTATATTTCATCTCTACAAATTGAATTCCCTATCTCTGCTTTCTAGCATGTATTATTTGTTGTTTGTGCAATATAAGTGCTTCTGTTGTGTTTGCTAGACTTTGTGCACTGGACTGAAGATCAGCATCTATTTTTTCTATCTTGTCTGTATACTCCTTAGTGAGTTTATCTAAGGTGCACAATTTCTTAATTAAGGTAACAGGGTCTGATAAAAGTGGTTCAATTGCACTTACCAATTCAGAAAGCTTGACCTTTTTAAGTGCCACTTACTGGCGTATATTCTCGGCGAGCTTGAATTCATACTTTTGCTCAAGTCTCTCTTCCATAGTTTTATCAGCATCGATATTGTTAGATGTTATTTCATCCATAAGTGTTACCACTTGATCAATTATTGGAACTTTCTGATCAATGTCTATGTCTAGTACAATTTGTTAAAGTATGTCTCTAGCTACTTCAAGTACCTTGGCCTCTTTTTCCGCTTGTTTCATCTTTTCTTGTGAGACATTCCTCTCACAGAGCTTGGCATATTTGTTAATGTTGTAGGATCCAATGTTCTTGGATCACAAACTGGAATCTCAATTATCTTATCTAGAGTTACTGGATTTTTGTTCTTTCCTTTCTTCTTCTTTGAGATCTGAGGGAATGCAGATGTATGAACTACTAAAGCTAGTTCATTTTTACGCTCTAAGTTACTTGGTGAAGGTTTTTTAGTTGAAGCATCTTGTATTTTCTACTTAGTTTTTACTTGTTGGTTATGGGAAGACGTCTCTTCATTTACCTTGGGTGTTCCTGCAGAATGTGGTCCTGATTTCTTTTCAATCTTATCATTCTTTCCTTCTTCACCTTTCTCTGAAAGCTTGTCCCCTGTTTCTCTTTTAGTTCCTTCCCTGTTCTGATTAGTATCCTTCTGATTATCAGTTGCAGCTTGCTCTGCAGGTGTATTTGTAGTTTCTTTTCCTTCTCCTTCACCCTTGTCCATGGGTGAGCTTGTTTCCTTTTCAATTGATCCTTCATTGCCCTCTATTATGTTTATTGCCTTCATTAGGACAAGCATGTTACTTTGTGTTGATGCTTGGGCTTTATCAGTATTGATGTCCTGGTCGTTGGTAATCTCCTTGTCAACAGTGACATTCTCATCTTTCTATATGGATTCTACAGGGTCTTGCACTTTTGAGTGCATTATTGAAGTGTCTTGCACTTCTTCATCTGTAATATCAATTATCTTATCATCTGATATTTTCAGTGCTTGATGACTTTGATGATCCTTGAGTGTGATAAATATCACATCATCTTTCTTCTTGGGATCATTGTCAGAGTCATAGTGAGTGATATCTTGGACAATGTCATCCATGCCTATATTCAAGTTACTAGGCTCATCATCACTCTCCTGATTGTCTAGAGAAATATGCTGAGGACTTGCATTATCTAACTCCTCCTCTCTGTGAGGTGTGTTTTTCAGAAGTAATTGCTTCTCAACACATGTTGATTCTGCTAGTAGATCTAGGAGATGTCTCCATTTGGTCTCTATAATTGAATCCAGTTCTATAAACTTGCTCTCTAGTACTTTGTAAGCCCTTATTTTGGCTACAAATTTACTTGAGTTTTTTTTTAATACTTCTTGTATTTCTTCAAACTTGGATTCAGGAGGCATCAATCTTACAAGAATTCCTTCTCTTGGTTCTCTTTCCATTTGTAAGGCATATGACCATTGTTGGTATATCTTTTTGCCTAGCTCCTCAGGTATTTGACTTACAAAATCAGTAGGGGCATACTTGTTTTTTATCATTGATTTGATGACTACATCCTGTATCTTATTCTGATCATCTAGATTCAATGTATCCCACTGCTTGATCTTTTTATCAGTCATTGTACCATGGGTAGCAATTGCTTTGGCAACTTCATCTATCATTTGGTTTCTGAAGTCCTTTTTAACTACATCTAGTTCATCATCTTTTGTGTCATCTAAGTCATCCTATGTCCTGACAAACCTTTTTCTTTTCTTTGGTGGTGTGGATTTGACAGGTTGCTATATTGCTCTTTTTGCTGGTTGCTTCCTTATATAGGTCCTTACTTGACCTTTCTTGAGAGGTGTTGTATCCATTGCAGCAGTCTGACTTCTTGTCCTTTGTTTCTTAGCAGGAGGTGGAGATGGAGGTACATCAGATTTAGTGGCCTCTGTATCTTATTCCTTTTGCTTTAGTGTTTTACCGATGGTACCCTGTTCATCATTTTCCTATTTCTAATCTTGTTCTTCCTCCTCTGTGATCGATATAATCTTCTTGAGATTCTTTATCATTTTATCTTTCTTGTTTATAGTCTTTTTGACTTGTAGGCCATGTTTTATCTTGGATTTGGCCTCTTCATATGTACTAAACCTTGGTTGTTTCTTATCAATGGGATCATTGAGTAGTGCCTCAATTGCACTTGTAGCTAGATTAATATTGATCTCATAGTCTAATGAAGATAACCAAGTTGTTCTTGGTACAACCGGTTTGATGTGTGTGAAGTTTGTATCTACCATGAAGCATATTTCATCCTTGTGTTTCTCAACTAGTTTCTCAGGAATCCTAGTTCTCTCTGTCATCTTTTCCTTGAACTCAAGGAAGTAGGAAGACATTACAAACTCAAAATTGTCTCCTAGTGACTTAATCAGTTCACTAATTTGTAGGGTTACCGGTTTAGTAGAGTCCCATACAACTTTTCCTACTGCGGGAAAATATTCTTGAAAATAGAAAAATGTACACATAATAAGTGAACCAAACTTACATGTGTTTCTCTTTGCAGATCTGATCTTGATCATATTCTCATCAAGTTGTTTCAGTAGGATCTCACATAGATCCATTTGAATTCCTTTAGTTACAATCTTGTAAGTTGTGCTTACTGTTGTTGCAAAAATGTTGTTCAGTCTACTAGCCTGGAAGATTTTGTAACCAATAACACATGCACCAAATTTCAACTCGTTAACAATGATTGTGTTAACCTTGAGACCTCTGTTATGTCATTTTGCATTAGTAAGTTTTGTAACTTCTTTCATGGATGGATGTTTGTGTGCCCTAGGTTTGTCAGTTATCGGATAACCAGTGACAACATGAAGAACATCCCTTGTTATCTTCTTGGGTTGATCTAGCCATAGTTTGTTGTCATGCATCCTATTCAAGACTATCAAATCCACTCTGTCTTGAATTCTCTCAGGAAATATAGGGCATTAGTTAACCCTTTGACCTCCAAGTGTTTATGTTCTTCTTTTAGTTTTCCTTCGGTGTTACATAGCTTCTTATAAGCTTCATCCATTTCCAAATCACCTATCTCTGCAATCTTGCAGTGAATGTAAGACCTAACGTCTTCTATGAGCAAAACCCTAGATAGGATTTTTGAAAATGCGCTGGATCATCAGGTTTCGATGCAATCTCTAGACAGATTTTGTATTTAGGTTCTACACATGTGTTGTTCGTGATCAGTTTCACCACATTCTTCTTTTCATTCTTTAACTTAGCAGTTCTTGAAGTGGTCGCCATTGTTTTTCTAGAATATAGGGTTTTCTACAAAATTAGGGCTTTCTCGACAAAATAATGACAGAGATCTTTCGATTCCTTTGTTGCTTACTTCAATTCGTGAATGTGATGAAGAATCTATTCCTTGTGTGCTGAATCAATCTGTAGATGCTTCTACTTTCTACTCTCAAATCGCTTTGATGTCGCTCTATTTTTCTCTTCAAATCGCGAGTGAAAAATGAAGCTATCCCATCGACTATTTATAGACTTTTTGACCTAAGTCTTTGCAATAAATGCCCACCAACTCATCGGGGCATGAAGACGAGTTTCATCAGGAGGATATTTTAAATCATTTTCGGTGTAGACATGATGCTTATGGCAGTTGTCAACCACTTTGATTTTACCAACGGATATCGGTATTATGCCATGATGAATTCTAAATTTTTCTATCTTACCGACGGTCGTCGGGATACATTGGCAGTTTACCACTTTTACTTGTTGACCAAAAATTTCTGGTAAGTGTGAACAACTCATTATTGTGTTCACCGATGATTTTCGGTAAGTGTTTACCGATGGTGTTGTATTCAAAGATTGTTAACAAGTCAATTAATATGCATCTTTGATTTATGCAAATTTTGACTATATATCTTTTTATATAATGGAACTGATGCAAAATATAACTTGGTATAGTGCAGTTCCATACTTACTTTTTCAGCTTAAGTGGGGTTGGTGATGTCACTGGATCCATTGGATGGGGTGTCACCATTTGCATTTCTTGGTCCAGCTTCATCATTGCTTGAAGGTTTTATCCACATTTTGTCTCTTGCCCTCCAAATATCTTCAATGGTGTTACCATTGGGATGTGTGCTTGTGTCTGTCAGTCTGTCTTTTCAATATTTCTTGAGATGACCAACTTTATGATAGTGTCAGCATGCCATTCCGGGGTTTGACCAGCCTCTAGACCTTTTGGTCCATGCTCTCATGCAGTTTTCAGTAATGTGACCATATCTACCACATGTTGTATAGTTTGTCCAAGTATTGTAATCCCATACATATTGATTATCGATTCTCTTTGGTTGATAAGGGGCTTCTTTACCTTTTGGCTTCCATGCTTGTCTTTTCTTTTTCCAGCATTCTTCATATGTGTGCCCATTCATCTTGCATGTAGGACAGTATTTGTTCATGTAGGTTTCCTTCTTTGGCTTTTCTATCTTGCTCTTGTATTCATAAGCCTTATGTCCTTTCTTGTTACATTTATAACAGAACCCTATGAATGAAGATGTAGGTGTAGATTTAGGAGTACCTTTCATTTTACCTCTATATGCATTTGATGTGTTCCCTTGCTTTCCATAGTTCTTTCATGTTGGCTTTCTTGGTCTTGGATTTTTGTAGACATTCTTTGGTCTTTATGTTTCTCTTTTTTCTGTAAAGCCTATACTGCTATTGTTGATGATTCTTCTGTGTCCTTCAAGAAATTCATCCATTCTTTTATTGCTTTCTTTAGCCTTTCTGATAATCTCATTATGTTGTTGCTAAATTCTAACCTCATGCTTCAACTTTTCATTTTCTTCTTTTACTTCACCGATAATCTGTACTCTCTCAATGAGTTCCACATTTACTCTATTTTCTTCTTGACTCATAAGGATAATCTGATTTGTGAGATCATGGTGATGCTCAGCATGTCTTTGAATTTCCATTTATTTTTCTTGTAGCTTCTCTGTGATCTACCTTCTATCATCAATAGCAAGTGTTCTTTCTGTTTCAGCTTGTCTGGCGGAACTCATCACATCAATCATTCTTACCATCTGGGTCTCTTGGCCAATTCGCAACATCTTTATTTGCTCTGTCAGATGTTGATTGATCTCTTTTAGAATTGTGATGTTCTCTTCTAATGTATCTGATACATTACTTTCATTTGATCCTGAAGATTTAAAGAAATCTGGAATCTCTTCTTCCTGATAGTCTACTTCATTGTTTCTGGTAGCCTTACCTTTTCTTTCAGCCAGCAGCTCTCTCATCTTGATTCTTGCTTCTTTATACTGTTCATAGAACATCTGTATCTCAAGATTTTTGTTCTCCATATTCTTATCAAGTTTATACTTCTCCATTATTAGATCTTTTCTCTTAAGCTTTTAATCTTTTCAAGAAGATACTCAACTCTAATACCAATTGTTGGACTTAATGGGAAGTAGTATTGAGAGGGGAGGGGTGAATCAGTACCTCTAAAACTTTTAACACTTTCCCCAATTTATCATTAGTAATCATTCAAATTTGATTTACCAACCATTACTGTTTATTATTTCTTATGTAGACAATGTTTGTTTAACAATCTTTACAATCATACATAGAAACATTCATGAAATTAACAAACACATAACACAAGATATGATATCACAGAAAACTCTTGTTAGGAAGTAAAAACTGTGGTGGGGATGACATGCACAAAACTTCACTATCTGCAGAATGGAAGGGAGCTGGTTAAAGCTTACAATTTGATCACTTCTGATGATCTACCCTGTTAAGAGTATTGAGGTGGAGACCTATTAAGATCTACTCTGTTAAGAGCTTTTAGCAACATTGATTTAAGTGTGCACTCAATTATGAGATTTACAATAGGATGGTTAAGCCCACCTTTCTTGAAAGGATTTCATTAGTGTACTACACTTGTTAGAATGACTACAAATGTTGACCTGACTATATGCAATCTACTATTGCTGATTTACAGATCCATTAAAGCTTTTACAATTACAATATCACCTTAAGTGATTAATGAATACATTTTCTCTGCTTGTCGGTAGCCTCTGTTCTGTTCTTGAAAACTGAATTGATTTTGTTTGTGTTCTTCTGCATGAATTATCTATCTAGGCTTTAGTTTCTCTCTGTGGCTGCTATCTTCATTGAACAACAACTGTTCTTAATGGATCGAGCACCTATTTATACAAGTTATTTGACCTATCTTGGAATTCACAATTTTTAATGTTAACTCTTAGATCCAAGGTTTACAACTTGACCTTGCTCTTTAGTTTGCATCTTTTAAAACAGTAAAATGAATTAAAACAATAAAGATTACATTTCTTCCTCCGTACATAATGGATTAAAAACCAAATCAAGAAGTTATAAATACAACTTCAATGATTTATCTAACGTGGAAAGTCAGATCCACTTTTTGCAGGATGTAACTGACTGTCGGTTCTTGGCTGTCAATTTGAACTTGCAGTCTATCGGCGTTCCTTGTCTGAACTATTCGTCAGGTTCCCTATATCTATCGGGTTCCTCTCTTTGTTGTTCGTTGAATAGCACTGTTGATACTTCATCAGGTATCCTTATCTTTTTGTCATCGGCTAACACTTTGACAGTGTTCGTCGAGTAACCTTAGTGTTGGATAGTGTTGTGCCCTGTCTATCGGTTTAGACTAAACTGATGGTGTAGATCATGTTTTTCTCTAAATATACTAATGTCAAAATATAATGCCTTCAGTGAGATGGATAAATGTAAGGATAGAGAAAGATGTAGAGATGGAGATATAGGGGTGGGTGCAAGAAGTTGGGTCCCAATTTAACAGAAGTCTTTGGGTTGAAAAAATTACGCTAAAAATAGGAACCCAATTTTAAATAAATGACCGTTGATTTAAGTTTGGGCACCCGACCTGTGAAAAGTAAAAAGGGCGCTCATTTACATGCGGGCGTCTGATTTTTACAAAATGAGCCCCTGTTTCTTACCAATTGTGTGCCCGATTTGGAAATGTATTTATATTTTTTAAACATTTATGTTTTACACATAAAATAACATTAACATTTCAATATTATCCAATAAAACTTCCTTAAATATAATAAAATTGTACTTCCTTTTTATCGTACTACCATAGAGAACCTGCGTTCATCCATATAAATTTAATTTTGAAATTGTACTTGATCTTCATTAATACATAATCTACCACTCTAATTCATTACAACATTATGATAATATTTAAAATAGCAAGCAATGTCTATGCAAGTAGGGGAGAGGACGCAATAACCGATATACCCCCAATAGCCGTGATAGCGACTCAATAACCGTGATAGGGTTTCATCATAGAGACCCCCAATAACCAACTTCAAAATGGTCATTTCCTACACACAAAAACCCAATAAGTGTTAGTAACACGCCCAATAGCCATGCACCATGACACTATTAACTAAACACTACTAATGCATGGTTATTGGTATAATTTTGTTTCTATTACACATCAACTTGCACCAAAAAGGTTACATCATTATTAAAATTAAAACATGTCTGCTTACACTTAGAAACATAAACAAAAATAATTGATTTCTCTAACAATATCAATATATCATAATAAAGTGTAAATTTGGTCATGAGTGCAATAGTGATTGTTTATTGGGTCAAAAGTGATTATGTTTTGAATATTTTATTGTTGCCTATTGGGGGTTTTGGGGGCAGGTACCAGGTGCCACTTTTGAAATGACACTTTTTGACCACTTTGCGCTCGACGATCTCTATAGAGAGATCCACGAATACCCAAAATCTGAAACCTTAGCTTTAAGCTCTCGACTCACCTACAAAGACACATCAAAAAAATTGAGTAAATCTTCTTTATGGTTTAGGATTTCTAGGTGCACAAAGTTAGCTTGGGCATGATGCAAACAGGCAAACTACTTGGGTAGTTGTTAAGAGTGAAAGAGAAAGTCCGGCCAAGAGAGAGAGAAACATCCATGGCTTTGAACAATGAATCATAACAAATTGAGCCCATAGAACTGTCCACCACTTTTTGTGATAACAATCTATGGATGAAACAACCTTTTCAATTGGATTGTAGTTGGGCACATGTCTTGCTACTTCTGACTTAAGCAGCTCCATCTCATCCTCCAGTTCCTCCATTTTTTTGAAATGGTAAGGACCCAAGGAGACCACTTGAGGATGATAGAACACCTTAGTCTCCTCCCTCATCAGAGATTCTTAAACCTTATGAATCAAACCATCATGGGATTTGTCTGCTGTGGTTTGGAAATCTAAAAAATTATCAAGTTCGGCAACCCATGAATCTTTTGTTTCCATATTTTCCAACTAACTATGCTAACCGAAGATATCTTCTCTAGAATCTTAACATTATAGGGTATGTCTACTCTCCTTGTCTGTGCATGATGCTCGTGGGGAAGGTGTCTTCACTCTAGATCACACACTTCATATCTAAGTACTAGTGCTCATTTAAAAAATAGAGACCACAGCTATGTGAATTTCCACTAGTACGGTACATTGTACATGCCCTCAGAGGTTTGATTGAATCTACACCTTACACATTTCATCTGGCTAATAGAATCTCACATCAATCTTAACTAGCACTTGCACCCATAGGAGGTGCAAGGGCTACGCTGATAGGCTCTTAATGTAAAATCATGAATATAGTGTTGGGAAGCTTATAAAAGAGACATGTAAAAAAATGTTACATTTTAGAAGTGCATCATGTATAGAGCAGTTACATTTATAGAAAGAAATAAAATTACAGTAGTGAATGATCCTATTTTGCAATTTTTGATTGGAACAAACAAAAAAAGAAAGAAAAAAAGCTGTATACGGGAATACAAATCTTCTTTGTAGTCTCTTCATGATCTGTAAGTAGCAACCAGTAGATGAGGAAAATTGAATAATTGATAAGCAAAGAAAGGTTTGATTAACGAACGGGTAAATGAAATATTATAGAATTAACATAGTGGCAGAAAAGGTAATTTCACGCACTTTGATGCTGTGGAAGGTCAACAAATTCTTCTTTTTATCATCTTCATGATCAGAAAGTGTCAACCTGTAGAAGAGAGTAATGCAATGCTTGGTAAGCCAAAATAGATGCCATTAAATGAAGAGATGAATTAATATGAATTTTAGTTGTTTAAAAGTTAGTGTACAAGCTGATTCACATACCTGGTCTTTCTGTGAGATCAAGTGCAGGCGATCTTCTTCTTTCTTTCTAATAATGTTGTATGGATTCTTTTGCATTTTAGAGAAGCGCTTGAAAGAGAAGGGGGGCTCTATACGAAGGACTTGAAGGAATTTGACTCTTGAGATAGCTTTGAAGGTAAGGCCTTGTCTTTCAGTCCTACCTATATCAATTGTGGCTCTATCTAGGGTAAGGCCTTGTGATTTGTGTATAGTGATAGCCCATGCAATGGCTAGAGGTATTTGTGTACGGCCGCCCTGAGTTATTGGTGGTATTGGAATAGTTTTTGGGTTCCCTTCATCCCAAGGTGGACCATTGTAACTATCAAATGCAACTGTAACATATGCTGGTAATTCTGGAGGCTTGGAGCCTATGGGATACACAATATCTTTTACCTAGCCAAGAGATCCATTGACAAGCCCAGCTTCAATCCATAATTTTTTTGTAAGCATGACACGTTGAAGTGTACATAATAAGATCTCTTTGGGAAGCTGGTCATCATCAGCAGCCTCCCCAAATTTACGTTTTGCATTTAGTGCAACACAAAGTGCAATAGGTATATTAAGTTGTTTTAGCATTTTTTTGTTGTGGAATCCTACAAGTTGATTTGTAGTGAACAAATGTATTGCTTGGTCAAACTGTTCCTATTCAATAGCCGTGAGTTGCTTGTTTGTGCGAGTCATTAACAATTCCCAATCGTGTGCCACTGGTTCTGCATTACACATGTTTTGTAATGTTTGGCAGAATTGTATTTGAATTGGATTGTCAACTTCTTGTCTAAATATTGTTTGCAATGTTACAACTGTATTGAATTTGTGCCATAGATTTTTTTCTTCTCTATGTGATGCATAGATAGGTCAATCCATAATAGGTGGAAGTTGGGCTAGGTCCCCTATTAGAATCATAGACATGCCACCAAAGCAAATGTGTTGTTGTTGGGGTATCGCTTCACATAGCCTGGTATCAATTTGTAATAGAAGTTTTGGCCCTATGAAGCTCATCTCATCGATTAGAATGTATTGTATATTTTTCATGTCTTCTTGGAATGTTGTCAATATTTGTCCCTGTAGTGGTTTCATTTCTCTTATTGGAATTTTTAGGGCTGCATGTATGGTTGATGCTCATATATTGAATGTAGCGATGTCGATTGGAGCAAGAACAAGTAGTGGGTTTTGTCTTCCTGAGGAACAGTTTTGTAGTGCATTTCTTATGCAACTAATTAGATAGGATTTTCCTGTTCCTCTTGTTCCTTGTATGACCATGTGCAAAGGTTGTGTTGAGCAATTAGCATTGGAGTGGTCGGTAATGAGAGAAAGTGCCAGTTGTTGTTGAGGTGATAAAGTATAGTTTTGATTGAACAAGTGTTGGGTGGGGTGAACATCTTTTGCATCCATCTTGTTTGTATGCACAAATTGGATGGTTGTGTCATGCAAATGCAAAGGAACTTTGTGCTCTTCCCAGGAATTATTTTTGTCAAAGTCATGTTTGCCCAACATATCAAGTTCATTTAAGTTGATACTATTAGCAAGCCCCATTTGAGACAAGAACTCCCACTCATTCATTTGTACAGTGTCTTGTCTATCCAGCTCGCAACCAGAATCATTCTCCTCTTCCAATACATCTTCAAGTTGATATGTGCGATCAACATGCCATACATTATATTTCTCTGTATTCAATTGCTTCCAATTGCTAATAATTTCTTCTCTGTTTATGCCTATATCTATTTGGATTTCTCAGAAAGGTTTGTATAGAAGTAGCTCGCTCCAGCAAAATACCTCAAAATTTTTAGAGTCTTCCTTTGGAATGGCAAAAAATTTGGGGAAGACTTGGACTATTGCTTTTTCTAGTCTATCTCTCCATTTGCATCCTTTGCGACCAGCAGCATACGTGTAGGATCTCGCTGATTCAATCAGGGTAACCAATTCTAAGTGAGGTGGATGATGCATGTAGGATTGGATGTAGCTAGATTATATCTCACTACCATTAGTTGTTTGTCTGAGGCAGTGCAAAACTTTTTTACCCACATTTAGTGATATAAATTGGCGATTGCAAACCACGAGAGGCAATTTTTGTAGCATATGACATGTTTCTTGTGCGCTAATATCTCTTTCAGCAATGATCTCAGACATAAATTTTTGGTAGGCTTTTATGGCGGGGTCTTCTTTCCTTGAATCAGAGAAAATTATTGCTAGCATACTAACACAACTCTCTATTTTTTTTTCTACTTTAGATGCATACTTGGCAATGTATTTGAGAACAAGAAGTCGTGATGTCACTGGTTGGCAATCAATATTTTCTCTCCATATGGAGAGCATTTGTGCATTATGGATGTTCAACCTATCATCATTTCTAGATGCTTCGAAGGATTTGTGTCCTGATTCATCACATAGTAATGTAGATTCTTCACATTCTTTCCAAGGAGCTTTATATCTACATTGTACTTGTTTACCTTTCTTGCATAGGCAAGTCCTCTCAGTACATCTGGTGTGTCTCTGTACATGATTAACCAACTCTTCATAATCAATGTAAGGATCGGTAGAAAATATTTCACTTGTGTTTAGAAGGTAGGGATCATCTATTGGAGTTCTATGTAGCATGCTCCCTATGTCAGATTTTGAGCGAGGGTTCCAAGCGGTGACAATTTTGTCAAAGAATTATTTTTCTATATTGACTGCGATAGGGTTTTCCCAGTCAAGTGCATCCATGCCTGGTGCATTCCTTATCCAAATGACACCATGTACATGTGTGAAACCTTGACCTTGCCATTCATAATGATACCAATAAGTAATGGCACCCATAAGCTTCTCGATGACCTCTTCACGAAAGATTGTGAACTGTGGGTGTAGATATAATGCTGTTGTGTGTGGGTTTTTAATCACATTATCTATGCATTGTTTGTTGGAAAGCAAGGAAGGTGTGGCATTTGGTGAAAGAATGTTGTGTAGATCAGGCCACTTTGTGTCAGCCGCACTCAATGTGAAGAATAAGGTTGGGGAACCAATTTGGGTGATCAAATTTGTTATCTCAGTGCGACACTTATTCCAATATGATCTTGTCCCTCGTAAAGTAGACCCAAAATGAAGTAGTTCTTCCACCAATTGATTGTATAGAAGGTTAGTTAAGTGGGTGTGAAGGTCTTCAATTATGGTTGGAATATTGTCTTCAACTTTTCATTTAATGAATATAGACACAAGAGATTGGTTGCGATGATGCAACATAAGGTTCAGAAGGAAGTATATAAACCGTGGATGCTGCCCAAATCTGTTATAATGAAAACGCATAAGGTGTAATGCATATTCATGAAGTTGTACTTCTCTTGCTTGAGGTTGTATGGGTAGTGCATTTCCATTTGGGAAAAGAGTGGGAAATGCCATGTCAAACAAACCCTCAGTGGTGTACTCGTTAATGGGGGCTGGACTTATAAGTGGCCAATCCACAAAGTTTTCAGTTTCTTTTTCTATTTGCAAAGATTCTTTAATGATTTGTAGCTCACGACATTTTTTTGGCAATCTCATCATATGATGTTGAGTATTCGGTGTCACTTTCCAACTCACTTTGTATGTTCTCAAATGCAATGTTTGTTGATGTTGGAACTTCATTGGCATCTTCAATTGTACAAAGCATGCCTGAAATGTCTGTATTACAATCAGGGAGCTTTGACAATGCAGAAACATCAATTTCAACATCCTTGTAATAAGGGTCATATTTCATCTTGTATGAGAGTGCATTCTGAACATGGCTTCTACTAACATAGCAATCATAATTCTTCCCATTTGTAATCAATCTGCGGATTATTAGTACATCCAACTCTTCAATTTTGTATGGCAAAGATTTAGTAATTATTTGTATATCTTGGGGGAAACTAATTGTGTGGCCACTATATTTGTATTGTCCACCATGAGCATGGGTTACTTGTATTATTGGATTAACACGTGCAATGAGCATCTCTTCAACCTGTGTGAGCACCCTCAACATAGTTGGTTGTTCAGAAGGGTCCATATTGTTGGCCGCAGAGAAGCGGTGTATTCCTTTCTTAGAAAAACATCTTCTACAAGTGAGAACATCGTTTGATGAGTACACATGTATACCAGGGTAGCATTCCTTACATGTAGCACATGTTTGTAACTTTGATAGTCCATCTATTCTAGCTCTGAATTTCTTAGCTGCGTCAAAAAAGTTAGAGGACAAGTTGAAATCCATGTTGCTAATTGAATTTTGATTTTCAGGGCTGGCTTCAAGAAGAGTTGTTTCAATGGGATCAAAGGGATGTGGATTTTGAAAAATTGTAGAAGCTTGCAAGTGGGAAGGCAATGGTTGGGTTGTTTTTTGTTGTAATTGTTGAATGCGTTGGATGCAGCGACGTGGTCTAATTTCTTCTCTATGATGAGCATAATACAGACGACTTCTCTTACGAGACTATATATCTATGGGCTTACTTTGGATAAAATGGCTTTCATCATCTTGTACATTTGAGGCC
Organism: Thuja plicata; assembly: GCA_018584345.1. Lineage (NCBI taxonomy): Eukaryota > Viridiplantae > Streptophyta > Pinopsida > Cupressales > Cupressaceae > Thuja > Thuja plicata. The sequence goes on along the minus strand of MU223208.1, from coordinate 448,084 downwards.
ATTATCTGGTTTTCAAAAAAAGAGGAACGATGCATTTTTTTTATCTTTATACATAGGAAAATCAAACAAGTTTAAGAGTAAAAATAATGGTTTTAAAAGCTAATGCATGTTTCTAGTAATGTAAAATATTCAATAGTAAATTGCTTAGTTTAGTATTTTATTTGTACATTCCTAATTTTGTTGTCGTATTCACTGTACAACGTGAATGTAGTGCCCAGCGCAAGCTATGTCAGTTACTTTGTCCCAAGATGGAAGCATAAGGAAAAGAAGAGAGAATGTGCAAATAAATTTAAAAAAAACACATTCATAACACTAGCAATACCATGAATATTTTACATAATAGTATCAAACCAGCGAGAAGAGATATAAATATGATTTATAGCAAGGGAAAAAAACAAGTTTTGAAGGGGCCTTGGAACCCTATTGACAAGATGATATTACATGGATAATAGTCGGTAGAAAGTAGAGAACATGGAATAGG
>MU223208.1:420030-439047 GCA_018584345.1 Thuja plicata | reverse complement strand
TATCTTCAACTTTAAGTTTCCACAACTCAAAGTTTGTGCCATTAAACTTTTCAATTTCTATTCTCCCTAATGTACCCGCCATCTCGACTGCAAGAACAACACTTCACGAACTCCCACTGGAACCAAACTGACACCAACGATCAACCCTACCCAAACAACCAACCCTATCCAACAGAATAATGGTAATGGGTCTGGCTCTGATACCACTTGTTAGGAAAGCTACTTGCGGAAACGCCTTCCAAATGTCAATTCACAGGGGAAATTATATGAAGATCAAATCTACTGAGATGCATAGGAAAAATAAGAACAGAGAAAATAAAGACACACACAAGATAAAACACAAGACAGAGATTTACGTGGGAAACCCTTCCAAGAAAAAACCCACCAGCCAAAAACCCCTCGAGCTACTTTGTATTACAGTAAACGAATTTACATACAATACACTCAGGATTTTTACACAGGCTCACAGGCTCAGATTGTGTTACAATCAACCTGATATTACAACCATTACGGCCATATCATTCCTAACGAATCCCATAGATATTTATACACTCTGTGATTCGTTATAGAATTCGGTAGAACAACTGCCGCTCCATGAAACGGTTACTGGCAGCCTTGGCATTCCTCCAGTCGACGGTCCCTTCGCCATCGGATCACTCCCTTCGCCTCGGACACTCCCTTCGGCACTTTTACCTCCGGGTGACTACCTCCGGGTGATTACCTCCGGGTGACCTTTTACCTCTGGGTGATTATCTCGGGTGACTACCTCCAGGTGACCTTTTAGCTCCGGGTGACTACCTCCGGGTGATTACCTCCAGGTGACCTTTTACCTCTGGGTGACCTTTTACCTCCGGGACCTTTTACCTCCGTCGGGTAACTTCTCCATTCGTTGTACGGTGAGATTGCCTCTGTCATACGGTGGTTTGTCCGTACCGTGCACCTTCTCCTCACCGCACAGGTGTCTCTGTCGTACGGTTCACATATTATTTCCACCGTACGTGGTCTTTGTCGTACGGTCCTCCACCTTCTATCATCCTCCACCATACGGTGGCCTTTGCCGTACGGTCCTCCACCGTACGGTGCCTTCGTCAATCTTCAACAGATGTGATACTTTTATGCATCCCAGACGTGCCAAGCACACACATTCTGTCTCCAGGATCATTCCCTCTACACTTCCATTAAAACTTTACAATGTTTCAGTGCAGCCATTACAAGAAAATTCTAGTCATGCGAGAAACAAAACAATCCTCCTTTCAAAATCACAACATCACTACATTTGGGTATATACAGAATTTACCGATAGTTTTATTTTATAAAAAAATAACAACCCTTCTTTCTCAATATATTTGGGGCATGAGCAGATATCATCAACAGGTTGAAAGAGTAAACATAATAAGATCCACACCAGTAATAATGTGACCTAGATCAAATCATCCTCATAACAATAAATTGGCACAATATGCTTATAAAAATGTTTCAAACCGATTCCAAACCTCTTTAAAAGGCCACCATCACTGTTAACCTCCCCCAAAATTTACCCAAAAAACCAAATCGATTAGAAAATATGATAGAAATCATTTAAACCTAGTCCATATAAAAAACTCAACAGATTACCAAGTACCCCCATAGAAATTTGTCATCACACCATAGCTACTCTTCCCTGTTTATAATTTTTAACACTACTAACACAAATGCAAAGGAATTAACTCACGGTTGACTGCTTGTTCACTTCTCCAATGCAAACAACTTGATCTGCAATTTAGACAGTTTGATCTGCATTGTGTCCCTATCGATGGTTGAAGGGGTAGAAATGGTGCAAAGTTGTTGAGTAATTAATGTTCCCATTTGTAGGCCAAGCATGACTCCATAAGTGAGAAACTATCATGGCTCTTTTCCATCAACAAAGATATGACAGTTTTCATGATTTAACAATAGGAAAGGTGGGAAGATTGCATACACTCCATGGTTATATCCAACTTGTACTGTCGTCTGTAGTCACCATTGACTTGTCAGAGCCAGCTTGTTAAGGAAAAAGAAATGAATGAATTGCATTTAATACGCCCAACCGTTGCTATCCATATGCGCTGCACATATAACAAAAATATTACTTATACAGTCATTGATAATCTGGGCCTGCTTCCCTTTTAGAATGTATGGCTGAATAATGTACACATATAAGCTTTATTTTTCTATATGTTGCATTGTTTTAAATGTGAAATAACTACGTAGCAGATATTTTAATTTGAATCAAATCTCAACTTTAGATTTCCCTATGCGTATGCAGGAAAACCTCATCATTAACTGAGTAACTTCTCTATATTACTTTAAAATATTTGACAGCAAATAATAGATTAATTTTCTTGTGAAACACTCAAAATACCCTAAATAAAATGTAGTGGTTTACTAGCATGAATACAGTGGTTTTCAGGCATCAGTGCAATGGTTTGCCAGCGTGAGACAACTTCTGGTTGCAAGAAACCTCAGAGGGGAAGCCTATCAGCTAATTACACTCCTGATAATTTCAGCCTTATGATGCACGGTGATGGCTATGCAGCATATTATTAGTTCTTGCCTAGAAACTAATGCATTCGTGCAAATTCCACTATTTACTTTACATCGCCCAATCATGTGAGTTTATTTTATAGTCTGGAGGGTAGTTCGAACTTTGTTAAAACAACCTTTCCTGGGATCTTGGACTGTGGAATCAGGTTCCCTTGAATTACAAATTGAACAAACTAATGTTGCAGCAAACATTATAGTTGTCGTTGTGAAAATGTATACATGAAGTAAGAAATCCAAAAATAGTATGGACACACTACTAGAGCAATCAAGTTTTGAAGATTCTATGAAAGAAGAGCAGTTCAGACACCTGCTAAAATTGAGTGCCAAGAGTTGCAAATGTTTAAAAAATCAAAAAAATTATAAAGGTGTTAGGAAATGTCCATGGGGTCGTTATGTTGTAGAAATTAGGGACCCTAAATCTAAGCAACGTCGATGGCTTGGAATATTTGACACAACTGAGGAAACAGCTAATGCATATGATAAAGCTGCAAGATCCATCAAAGGAGGCCAAGGAATCATAGGTTTTGACTCTGCTAACTCAATGCCATGTATTGTGTCCAAACATGCTGCATTGTCATCATCTAGAGGGCAATTAGCTTCTAAAGTACAACCACTTGTGATTCAAGAAACAAAGATAACCCAGAATCCACCAACTGACTCTGTGTACACAAATTCAGGGAAATCACTAGAAAATAATGATGATTTACCCAAAAGTAATTGTACATATTCAAAGGAGTCTATGCTAGCAGCAATAATCCACAACAACAAAAATAGTTATATTCAAATTCTGAGTAGTTGGTCAAAAGATTACTTGGAAAATTGTATTATGGAAAGTAGTGGTAGTCCTCAAGTTGCATTGAAATATATTGATTCTCAAAAGATATGTGAAAATAGTATTTTGAACAACTACACCAACATAGCTTCTATTCTGAATTAGTGCACTACCCCTGATTACAACTACAACATTCCTTATATCTCTAGTGAACCTACTCACACATTTTCTAGTTTTCATCCTTGCAAGACCACCTTGTCTCACTCCATGAGGAGTGACTGCCTCACTACTTCGACTGGTAATGCCACTTGCACAATGTCAACCAACTCCTTTGAGCCACTTGCATCAAGTCTATTCAACCTAGAACACAAACAAATCTGTGCAAACAACACTTATCCATGTGTATATTTACTTGACCAAACAACACTGGAATATATGTTAGTCTCAAATCTCAATAATCCAAATTGACTAAACAACAAGACTCATGCAAACCATGATACCACACAGTACATGCTCAATGTAAGCGCTTCTCCATGTAATGATAGTCACTATGCATCTAAAGCTTCAACTACAGTTGTAGACAACTTGATAGATATGCAAACAGAGTGGCCACAAATGAATGGACTCACTGGTATGAACTTTAGAACCATCTCATGTTTACATATTTTGTTTATCACACTTAACTATGATAATATGTTTGATCCGATTTCAGTGATGGACGATGTGTTTACGGCTCACCATTTGAACACTCAGGCTTCCACTAAAAACCTTCTAAGCGCCAATTGTGTTCCCAATGATAATGTTACTAGTGTGTCCATTAGAAGACAACACTGTCAACTTTTTTTACAGGTTATAGCTTATGTGCATAAACTAAAGACTAGACTGCAAAAAATAGAGAAAAGTACGAAGCTTATGATGAAGTGCAATGAACATTTATGCACAAGGTTTCCAACATCTTCTTGATTTATTTGGGTCTTAAGTTAAACACAAGAGTATAAAAAAGGAACCATTAACCTTTTGGCGAAATGTAATGGCAGATCATCATAAAGTTAACTTCCAAAATGTATCTAAGTTCATTTCAAGCACTCTACACTTTGCATTAGGATTGCAAACATAACATTCAAAACATGGAACCTCTTTGAAATAATTGCTTGTATTTCTGTACGAGGATTGCAAAAGCAAGATTTAAAACATGTAACTATTTTTAAAAGAGAAATTTGGAAAATGTATCTAAGTTCCATGTTAAGCACTCAGTTTTCATGGGAAGTGCAAAAGCAAGTTTGAGAAAATGTAAGTATTTGTAAACACTTTCGTGTATTATTTCATTAGGATCAAAAAAGCAAAAATTAAAAAATTAAATTGTTTTTCAATACTTTCTTAGGTGTTTGTTGTTTCGGTCTTGTTGGTGTTCAATCTCTTCTCTATTTTTCAAGCTTCTATTGTTTACATTTGTCGTCATGTCTTTCTTCTAGAAGATCTTTTTCTAATCAAGGTTTTAGCTCCTTTCAAAACATGTTTGTGGAGTAACAAAAACCATTTCCTACTCTTAATCTTATCTAGCTCTTAATACTACACTACAATTCTTATCATTTCTTTATATTTAACTTTTAACAAAATGCATTTCACTTCAGCGGGAACTTTGATGCTTTGCGTCCTTGTTTGTAAAAGGGAATAACTTTTGAAGGGGCAAAGTGGGGTGACTATTATTTTATTTCAATAAATGTGAAATGCTTTTCAAAATCTATTTTTTAAACCTTTGTAGATGAAATCTAATATGATGGCAATATTTTTCACTTTTAGGGGGCAAAAAAAAGTGTGGATAGATTTTACTATGTAGTAAATGATATCATTGTCACACTTTGGCCATCCTTGAACTGAAATAAACAAGTTATTACTATCTTCACTATCTATCATTGTGCAGAAGTTATTAAGGCCAAACAAATTTATTTTTTTAATTAGAAATTTTAATAGAATATATAGTAAAGTCAAACTTTATGATATATATAGTAGTGAACATTTCCTTCAAGCATTTAATACATTTGACATTTGATGTATTAAATTGAATGAATTGAAATATATGGTAGTTGATATTTGATGTAATGTATTAAATAAATTGAAATATACAATTTAAAAAGATAAAATTGAATTTTGTAGCACGATTGTTTACAATATCAACCAATAAAGAAAAAGAAAATTAATATTTTTATTAATGAATGGACTTTTTAGGTGGGAAACCTCCCACCAGGAATATCTCATGCAAAAAGAAAGGTACAAAAAATTTGCTACTACTTGTAAGTTCAAAATGCATTCACATTTATAGCGTTGGCGGCCTGGATAAAAGTCATCATACATGTAGAAGTTCTTACCAACATATGATATGTCTACAATACTGAATGGTGTCAAGGAAATCATTTCTTATGACAAAGGAGACATGGCCCTTCTCTACATCCAGTGTCGCATTAATCATCATCTCTAGAGTCGAAGAATCATATTAGATGCCGCACAAATTACTCGAATACTCATAATTGTGTACATAAACAGTGACAAGAAAAAAAATAATCCCCACTCCCAACACCAGTTATATATGGTTGCATTTGTATCTCCAAAGCTCCCTCCTATTGTCCATATTTATAGATCGTCAAATGTGTATATGAAAGAAGACATAAAAATTTTATGTCCAATCTTGGGGTGACCCATTTAGAGCAACAGTCAAAACACTTCACTGGTGATGCTACCACGAGGGTTCAAATCCCTGGTGGGCCATTGTGCTCGGAGGCTTGTGCCTACGCTGAGTTGTGCTTGCAGATTAAATTGATTGGAGTGTTGTTCTGTAGTCTTAAATATGGCTGCCCATTACCAATAAAAAAACATGTATAAGTGAAATCTCCCCCTCTTGAGTGCAATTGGTGTTTTCATTTGACCAACAATTCTCCCCCAAATACTCATTCTTCTATCCCCTTCCCTTCTAGGCCAAATTCCCAGTCAAAATCATCCTTTGACTTTGATCTTACGTATCATATTTTTTTTGGTAGATGAAGCATTTTCAAAGAGGATCATCTTATCATGCCAATATTTTGTAGGGTCCCCATTTATGAGACATCTTGTAATGTGGTATTTATATAATTGTTGGCAAAAAGTAGTTTGTTAATTACAATGTGATGGAAGATATAGTTGTGCAGGTTTTATATTTGGAGATCTTTCTTGTACTTATTTTTTAATGTCTGGAAAGTTGAAGCAGGGGAACTCATAGCTTTTTGGGTCTAGATCAAGAGAGTAGGGAGGATGGCTAGGTAAGAAAAGGAACACAAGGTAAAGCACTGTGCAAGAAAATTGTTTGACATACGTGAGATAAAGCTACATTAAATAATCATATTGTAATATTAAAAATTGTTCAAAACAAATCTAACATCAACAATATATGAAGAAATACATGAGATACACTTTTATCTCTGGTTGTTTGAAAGTCATCCTTCAAAAGTTATAACTTGCTCCAATTTGGTATTTTACCCCTAACAAGATACATATCGCTATTGGTAATAAACATAAGCTCTGGTTTTGATAACATGGTTAATAGGAAAATCCTCCAATACCTTTCCCTTTAGCTTCCCAAAAATATGGGGAACTTCCACTCCAATGGACCGCTACCTAATAGCAAACCCAAAACATACATATGCACTGATAATGGTGATGCTCTATAGAATCTTGTGAATATATTCAACTTGAAATTTATTCAAATATAGAACTGATATGGTGACTAGGAGTGAACCAATAATCTTCATTAGTTTTTTTTTTTCGGTACTAGGTTGTATTTTATTCATAAAAAGATGATTATATTCTATTTATATAGAGTCTTGTCTAGACTCATTTATTGAGAACTATTTATCCCCCTATACATTTTATAACTTTTCATTTCCCATCCTAATCCTCTACTTTCAAACTATGCTATTATAGACTTAGCACATTTACATTAATTGACACTATTACATTGCTTTGAAATTCAATAGAGGCAGTCTGTAGACTTCCCAAAAAAAACCACCATTTGACATCTTTGACGCTGGTTTTACTACTTATTTCAAAAATTATGAGACTCCATCAGCCTTGCATGCATCACTCTGGCATCTTCCTTCTCTATGCTTAATCATTCCAAAAAATAACCCTTTCAGGTGTTGTCGTATGCCTTCCCTTCTCAAAATTCAGATTTATGCATTATCATTTACAAAATTTGGGAGCTTTTTTCCTCATACATTTTTCACAGTCTTCCCTTTTCTGATCCTTAGAGACCTCCTATTCCTTGGAAACACCATGGGTATCACCACCCTCTTTTTAGCTGCTTGCGCTTCTCTAATGACTTTTCCCTATTTATGCCATGCTTTCTTCCTTTCCCTGGTGTATGCTTCTTTATTCACCCTTTTAGGCCAGTTTAGAAAAGGGATTATTCCTACTTCACTACCCTCCACATCATCCTCAAACATTTCACTATAATCGAAATCCCACCATGGATGAGCCCATTCCAGAAGGGATTCAATCCCTATAGTTAAATCCTCCTCGAAAAGGGAATTCATTACCCATTTTACATTATCTTCATGCTCGCCAATTTCTAAACCCCATGCCATCACCATAGACACTATATCCACCTGCAACTTCCATCTGGGTTGGTCGTTGTGAAAGAGAGGGCCCAAAGTTTCTTACATTTCTGCAATGACCTTCTTCGTTGGGAGGAGCAGCATCTTCTTTAGTCTGAAGTTATCCACTGCCCGCCAAACAGACCTTTCTATTATTTATTTGTTTGGAAAGTGAATTTTGGCTCCATATAAAACCACCTTTCTTCACCTCTATCAGCCGTGTAAATCCACAATGAGTTACTGCAAAAACTACTCCTTTATGATTTTATAAGAAAATGACACCTTTTTAGCCTTAACTCTCGTCACTTCATTCTGTCCTTCTTTAATTCATTTGTCTTTTCACATGCATTTCGCATCACTTTCCATTTATATCGCCTGCTTGATCACCACCATTATGCATTTCATATTTAAAACATTCTATATCCACCTCCTTTAATCATTTGAATGCACTTTCTTACCTTTTTTAACCGATCTTAGGCAATGATTTCCTTCATTATTTCAATGCACACCTTACATACTTTACATCACTCTGCATGATGCCTTAAATGTTGCTAGGGAGAAGTGATATCCCGTCACCTGCCAGTTTGTAGCTTTCAATATGTAACTTTTCCACTTCCTCCAATGATGTGGCCCATTTTGACATTATATCTGCTTCTTTATTACCCTCTCTTCTTATATGTGTTATTTTGAAATCATCAAAATGTTTTAACTCCTCCCTAATTATTTCAATATAATTTTGGAGATGCCACACATTGATTGTTAAATTTGTTATGGCTTGTGTTATGATCAATGAATCCCCTTCCAAATGGAGTTTTTTTATTCCCTTATTTTTGGCCACCATAATTGCAATCATTGTTGCTTTACATTCTGCCTCATTATCAATCCCATCCTTCAATATCATTGCTCCAATTAACATTGTTTCTCCTTTTGAGTCTCTAATTATAATGTCTGCCCCAGATCTACTAGGGTTATTCTTCGCTGCTCCATCAAAGTTTTCCTTAAACCACCCATCTTCAGGGGTCTTCCATATGATTTTCTTGTCCTTCTTCTTCTTTGTTTTCACTATCAATGCCCCTGATGGTGATTTGAATCTTATTCCTGGCCAAACCTTCTAGCTTTCACTAACCCTCTTTGTGAAAGGAACTTTCAAAGCTTGTTTCCTTGTGGCTAAAACTCCCATTAATTCTTCAATTATATAATCAATCCTATAGAGGCATCACATTATTGATTCAATTTCTCCCCTAAACACCCTCCTATTACATTCCTTCTAGATTTCCCACATCACTAGAGATGGATTAATTAGCCATATACTGGATAAAGTTGATTTACTTAAAGGTCTCGGTCATCCATCCATTGTCCCTTTTATAGTTTGTTCTATGGGTCCTACCCATCCTAATTTTGTTTGCACATGATCCCAACATTTTTCTACAAACTTACACTGCACTAATAAATGATCTACTGATTCTTCATTCCTTTCACATTAAACACATCTAGTAGGGCTTGCCACTCCTAGTCTTTTCCTTCTCTCTGATGTTAAGATTCTTCATTTTATGGCTAAGCATAAAAAAACTCCTACCTTTGGTATCACATCTTGGTGCCAACATAAATCTTGTGATACAAAATCTGAGTCCTCCATTCTTTCAATTAATCTGTAGCCCAACTTGACTTAATAGTTCCTTGAGAGAGAACCACACCAAATAAGTCTATATTCCTTTCCTGTTATCTTTATTTTTTGGCTTGCATAAATTGTTTGCAATGCTTGTTTTTACTATTCTGACAGATTTTCCCCCTCAACACTCCTCCAGCCCCAAGACTATCCTCCTACACCATCTTGTTGAATAACATAATCACTAACTTTCTCACCCCATTTCTCTAAGAAGTAACTCTGTAACTCCTCGTAGATTCCTTCCTCTTTTAATGCCTTATGACCATCCCATGAGTCCTCCCAAAATCTAGCCTTTGTGCCATTCCTAATTTTACATGATAGGTGGTTTGTTATTATTGGCCTACATGACAAGATAAAGTTCCAAATTGTAGAGCCTTTTAGAGGATTCCTGATTGTTAGAATTCTCACATTCCCTAGAATCCAAATATTTGGCTTGGAGATTTCGAGCCCCATATTGATTTGGTTGCCTATACATGCTCCACACAAGATTTGCTCCTAAAAATTTATTCATATAGTGCCAATTTATTATCCCTGCTCCCCCTTTGGCTTTTGGCCTGCATATTTTTTCCCATGCTAAGAGAGGAATTTTGTCCTCTTCATTTTCCCCATTCCAAAAGAATTTTCTCATTTTGTGCTCCAAATTTTTTAACACTTTCTTGGGAATATCTAGGCACATCATCAAATAAAATGGTATTGCTAAGACTACTATTTGCAACACTAAAATTCTTCCAGCTGAAGATAACCATTTGTCTTTCCACCCTTGCATTTTTTTAGGCATTTTTCAATCAGGTCTTTCCATATATCTGCTTTATTGCTACCCTTAAAAAAGGGGATCCCTAGATATCGATTGGGTAGTAATCCTTGTTTCATCCCCAGAATTCTACAAATTCTGCCCTATGTGTGTTGTGGAGTGTTAAAGAAATAAATTTCTATTTTTCTCTAGTTAATGTCCTGGTCTGACACCTTCCCATAAATTCCCAATGTTTCCTTTATTACTTTGGCTTCTTGATCTGTAGCTTCACCCCCTAAAAAGGTGTCATCCACAAATTGGAGATGTGTCATAGCTTCCACCCCTTCTGTGATTTTAATACCCTTCCATGTTCCCCTATTTCTTTTTTCCTTAATCAATCTACCTAAGACCTCTGCCATTATTATGAACAAAAATGGGGAAAGGGGATCTCCTTGTCTTATACCATTCTCTTGAGAGAAAAATATTTGTGGGCTTCCATTCACCAGCAATGAGAACATTGGCGACTCTATACATCTTGTCACCCATTTAATCCAATTCTCCCCAAACTCAAACCCTTTCAAAACTTTTAACAAGAAACTTCTGTCAACTTCATCAAATGCTTTTTTTATATCAAGTTTAACCATCATTGTTTGTGTATTGGACACTCTTATTGTATGGACTGCCTCATGTGATACAATAATCCCTTCAAAGATTGATCTACCTAGAGAAAACCCACTTTTCTCCTCTGATATGACTTTGTGTAGAAAATTATTTAATCTGTTAGCAATCACTTTTGATATTACTTTATACACTGTGTTACATAAAGCAATGGGTCTAAAATCCTCAAACGTAACTTGCTCATCTTTTTTAGGGACCAGAGCTATGAAATTTGTGTTAATGTCTTTAAGTATAAATCTTCCAGTTCTTTATTCTTCTACCACCTCCCACAGATCATTTCCTAGACTATTCCATAGCTTCTGGAAAAACATTGTCAGAAATCCATTTGGTCCTGGAGCTTTATCACCTCCTAAACCCTGCAGTGCCGCTTGGACCTCTTCTATAGTTATTGGGGCCATTAAGGTCATATTCATTTCCTCTGAAACTACTTGTGGAATTACAGTCAAAACTTCATGTATTCTCCTTTCATCACTTTCATCTACATTCTTTTTCTTTGAGAAGAAAGAAACAACTTCCTTATTGATACTTTCCTTATCCTCCAACTTCTCTCTCTAACTATTTTGGATGCTAAAAATATTATTCCTTGATCTTCTAATCTTCACTAAATTGTGGAAAAAATTTGTGTTTCTATCTCCTTCTTTTAACCATGTCTCCCTAGATTTTTGTTTCCACAAGATTTCTTCTTTCCTCAACCAACCTTCCAGCTCCTTTCTCAGTCATATTTCTTCTTGGAAGTCGACCTCTTGCATGCTATTTTTAATCACTTTTAAACTCAACTTTTGGAGGTCTTCCTCTATCTTATTGTTTCCTCAAAAATGTTCCTAAAATGTTCTAGGTTCCATATTTTGATTTTCTCTTTAATGTATTGTAAATTTTTGAAAAAAATAAAGGCCTTGTTACCTGTTCTTCTTGGTACATTTTCCCACCATTTGTCAATCATCTCAATGAAACCCTCTGTAAGGAAGAACATTGCTTCAAACTTGAAGGGGCACCTTTCTAGTGTATTGTCATCTTGAATCCTTAAGCATACCGGAAAATGGTCTGAGCCTTGGAAAGGTAGTATCTCTGCTTCACATGTCCATAGTGTGTCTGCCCAGTTACCTGTTAATAAAAATCTGTCTAACTTTTCTGCAATTTTTAAAAAACCTACTCTTCTGTTGGTCCATGTAAATTCTCTCTTTTTTAAAGGAACTTCAATCAATCCACAATCATTTAAAAAATTATTGAAATCCTTTTGTCTTTCATTATTCCATCCTTTCCCTCCTTTTATGTCTTCTAGTTTTAGGATATCATTAAAGTCTCCTCCCAATATAACCATCTCCTCTTGCAATCCATTGATTATTACTGCCAAAATTTCCCACATTCTCCTTTTCTGCACCTTATTGTTTGGGCCATAAATATTAAAGACTGAGATTTTGCAATTGAGTTGCTTTGATTGCACTAATAGCCATTGCCGATTTTGTTCTGACTGCCTAATTGTTACATATATTGCTAATTCATTCCATAGAGCACCTAGGCCCCCTAAAGCTCCTTTTTCATCTATCATTGCACATTTCCATCTTGCAAACCTTTTTCAAATAAATTTAGGTATTCCTGCTTAATTTTAGTCTCCTGCAATAAGATATATCTAGTTTCGTTTGATCAAAACATATTTTGATCAAACGTAATTTGTCAGAGGCATTGCAGGCCCTGAAATTCCATGATAAGAGTTTCATAGCTCCCAGGAAAAGGCATAGCATTTTCCCGATCTTAAAATTTTTGTTTGGTCATAAGCACTACCTGCCATGGCTAACTTTAGCTTGTTTGATTTAGCACCCCTCTTTTTCTCTTCCCCAACTCTTGGTTTCAGAAGTTGAGACATGGTATATTCCACTATTCTTGTTTCAACCACACCCTGTGTTTCAAAAAATCTGAAATCATTCATGCCTCCCTCCTCCTCATTATCTACAGAGTCTGAATCTCATTCCTCTAATCCATCCTCGCTATCTCTAGTACTTTCAAAGGAATGTGCAAGATTTCTGATTGGAGAAATCTCTATATCTTTGAAATGTAAATTGTCACCTTCCTTTTCACAAAAATCCCCCTGCTTCCTATGTTGGTTTGCCTCATTTTCCATAGAGTGTAGGTCCCCTAACACCTCCTTGCTTACCTCTTTTTTTTGTGGGCTTTTCTATCTCCCTAAATTCTGCAGTCTCTGGGATTATCTACGACATGAAATCTATTTCTCCCTTGTTCAATCTTTTCTCCTTTGGGGTTATATCTTTTGGTTTTGGGTTTCCCCAAAATTGTTTTAGGTCCCTCTGTGTGCTTTTTTCTTTGTTTCTGTCAGCAGATAAGGGGAAAGGTGTTTCTTCTACCAACTGTGTTGATATTCTATCCTCTTCCTCATATTGTTTTATAGTCATACCCTGAATAGCTTCCTCTCTAGCAGCTTTATAATCCTTCCTCCAAGGGGGGTGTTGAACTGACCTCGGTCCAAAAAATTCACTTGGTTAGCCATGAAATCTACTGATCCCTTCCAATCACAAAGGCTTGCATGTTCTATTTGATCTAAAATATCATCTTCTTCTAGTCATTTCCCTTTATTCTAAGATCCATTCTGCATTTGTGTGGGTGTAATATTGGTAGTTTCTCCTTCCCACACATCAATCATTTGTTTCCATGTTCCAAGTTCTGTTCCTATTGTGATAAAATCTGGGATTGGGTCATTTCTTTGTGGCTTTATTAGGATTATTGGGTGTATTGATGCATCCTTTGTGCTGATCACTTCCTTTGTTGAGACAAATGTGCCTATTTTATTTCCTATATATTCCAGGGTTATTTTATCCCAATATTCCATTGTGAGATTGTGTACGTTCAGCCATATAGGGTATTCTTTGATCTTTTCCTTTGTGGGATCAAAATTTTCCACCCAATATTTTAGGTAAATTCCTCTTCCATTTATTAAATATGGCCCATTGTTGAGGATCCATTCCTTTCCCTCTTTCTCAGCACATATACCCATCTAAAATCCATTTGTTAAAGTTTTAAGTTTTAGATTGTTTCCCCATACCTCCCTACACCACCCCCGAATGATGGAAATCGATGGCCATGGGCCCAACCATTTAAAGAAGAAATCCCTTTCTCTAAAAGATCCTACTACATCTAACCAAAGAGGATTTGAAATCTTAATCGTAGACATGACCTCATACCTGATGTTTTCTTCCTCTGCATGAGGTTGTTGGGGGTGTCCCTCTGGTTTTTCCCTCTCCTCAATCTGCTTTGGTTTATAGAACTTGTGTTTGATCTTTTTGAAATCAAAGTTTCACCCAATCCTTGTGTAAACCGAAGCTTTACCAACTGTTTTGTGTTGGTTCTCCCATCTCCTTCCATTCCCATAAGATCTTCGCACTGGGTATTGATAACCATTTTCCCCATTCTTCCAATTATTTGGGGTCTTCATACTCCAGCTTGTCTGCTTTCAGTTGTTAAAAGGCCAACTTCTATAAGCTTGTCCTCTATGGACTCTCCCTTGGTGTGCTCGGAATCCTGCCCTGGCTTGTGTCTACACCACACCTGTGCGTTCGAAACTTGCAGGTGACCATTTCCTCTATACTTGTTGCCGCCTCTCCTTCATTTCAAATTTGTAGGGGTATATTAATAATCTTCATTGGTTTTTATGAACATGTGGAATTTTATATTTTTCAATTCTATAACTATTGAACTCTTGTATTATTGTGATGTTAAGTTAAGTAACACGAACAATTTTTGAGGTTTTCTTTCATTTAATTTATTCTACCTTTTTTAATTACTTATTATCATAATGGTTGATTATATCTTAGATAATTATGATCTTGTTGATGTACCTATACCATAACCCTCTATATAAAGTACTTTTAAATTATCCATTCATCTTCTATTATATGGAAAGAACACTAAAATTGTGGGATGTTATTTTTCATCATTGAAGATAAAACATGAGATATTGTTCTTGTTTTGAAATAAAGAAAAACTGATTTTTGGAATTAGGCTTACTAAATTAAAAATTTAATTGTTTGTTTGTTTGATATAAGTATAAGAATCACCTTCTTTTCAAATGTAGCTCTTAAGTAAAGGGTATCCACTAATCTAAGAACCTTTTAGCTTTGGTGAAATAGATTATATCTCTCTTATGTACTCACTTGCTACTGTATAATGATGTGAAGAAGGACTTTAGAGTAGAGAGCATGCAAAGCTCAAACCTTTGGTAAGTGAAATAAATTATGATGAGCACCCCCCATGGAGTTCAATCGAATTATTTGACGCCAACTCTTAAAAGAACCAATCTTCTTAGTATTGTATAAGGCATCATAATTGGATGACTCCCTCTTGAAAAATTATGCAACCTTATCTAGGAATCAAAATTACAACAAAATGAACTCCACAAACGTGAAGAGTGCTTTCTTAGATGGTTAATTTTAGGTTGAATGTATTAAGAATTTCAATTTTTTTTTTTTAAATGATTCTTCTCATGTTTGCAAGTTCAAATATTCTCTTTATAGACACAAGCAAGCCCATCAACATTTTTATGACAAGATGGCTTGTTTTCTTTGTTTTATTTGTTTTGATACATTTTCATTAAAATTACATACTCTATACCAAGATGGGTGGTGACAAAAATGATCTTTTTCTTTTTTATGATGAATCTGTTGTGAGGAGCTCCCATATTTTTGTTTAAGATGTCAAATCTAGCTTTGGTAGAGGAGTTTGAGATGAAAAACTTAATTTTTTTATAATAGCTATTTAGTTTCCATTTAGTATGAGGGTGGAATCTTCATTTTGCAACATAAATATACTCCAAATTGATATATGAGTTCCATACTTCTTATTATAAATTAACACCAAGTTCTTTTAAATAAAAATAAATAAAAAATTCCTTTGTACTAATTCTAATTACTACTATTAACAAAATAAATATTGATAATCTTAATTATTTATCACATAGTCATCACATTTAATGCTTGTTCTTGAAAGTGTCTCTAATTTTCTTGGAACCTTGTAATAATAATATTCATTTTAATTAAAAAAACACATCTCTAATTAGTGCTTTTAATTGGGGATCTAAAACTCTTTTTAATTAAGAACAATAAATAGAAATATTAGGCTAACAAAGTGGCCAAGAAAAAAAAATCCAAACACCCCTATAACTCCAAACCTGCACAAACGAATTTAGAATAATAGGCCATATCAACAAGCTTTATCATAGATTCAAACAAGGAAGTAAGGAGAAGGAGCTATAGACTGAGGAGGAAAAGAATTATGTTGCTAACTGCTTGACCAAAACTGTGGAGGCCATTGAAAAACTCAAGAAGGATTATGAGAGTAAGGTTAGTACCTTTAATGAAAAATTGAACAAAATGAAGGATTCTCTGTAGACTATTATGAACACTAGCCACAAAGTTATCAAATTGTCTGTCGAGACCATGAACACCATGGTTGGAAAGCTGGAGAATGCTAATCAAGAAAAAATAATTGTGGACTTGGAAATGGACAAGGATAAGGGCAAAGAAGAATCTACTAGGCCAAGAAAGAGGATGAGGGATAACCTAAAAATGAAAGCTGAGAATCCCTCCCAGGATATCCAATAGTTTAAGAAAGCTGCTAGATACATGAACATGCTTGAAGCGGAGGTGTTGAAGCTACCTTGAAGACTCTAGCATAGTTCTCTATTTTTTGTTCTGGTTTTTTGTTGTGGTTATTGCTAGCTCTTTTTTGTCGGGTTTATTATATGCATGTTGGTCATGCGCATATGTGCTATATTTATACGCATCCATGTATTTCTACTGTGCATATGGGTGAACCCACAATAGTGGGTTACACATTTTTGGAGGAAGCAATTCCTCCTGAAATTCACAAAGCATGCAGATTTAGAAAGTACTTTCGATAGAAAGTACTTTCTATTGAAATTCCTTGATTAAGGGCAATTCCAGTCAAATATTTTTGATAGAAAGTAGTTTCGATCGAAACTACTTTCTATCGAAAGTCTTTGATTAGAGGCCATTTGCAGAGGTTGACACAATTCTGAAGTTTTCTTGGCTTTGGGGCTCAAACGCATGGCTCAAATGGAAGAATAAGGAGACATCATTTTGCATCACACAAGTACTCTGAATGATCTTTCTAATGAATATAGATTTGAAAATTTTTGAATTAATTAGGCCTATATTTTTTGAAGTGCATCGAATGTAGGTTTTTTATCAAATATAAACCTCCTAGTTTGACATTCAATGAAAAATAGTAGAAAACATAAAAAAAATTTTGAAAAATAACAGTGCCCCCAGTCTTCGAGTCTACTCTCTATCAAAATGAATTTCGATAAATACATAACAAGTTATAAATTACGTAGTCAAGGTATGTCAAAATTACAGTTTACTCAACTTCAAACGTTCATAAAATATGAAATAATCATGATAATATCGTCAAACCAATTGCATGCCTCTATGAAGTCGATGTAACTCTTTGAAAATGACATTTTCAACAACGTAGTAGTTTTCGAGGGACAAAAAAAAAAATTCAAATCAATTCAAAAAAAAAACATTATATTTATTATCTAGACAGAAAATCCTAAAAGACTCTAGTTTACTTCATCTTCTGATTTCAAATGATATAATGGCAATATGCATCCGAATCTGAAATTTTTTTTTCAAAATGTAGATTTCAGTGTTCCACTATTGTGGGTTCACCCATCTAGTATACCTGCGCATGTATTTATTATTTATGTGCATTTATTGTTGTATTGGCCTGGATGAACCTTGTTTCTATGTATGTGTTATGCGACTAATCATGCGCATCTGTGATAGCTTATGGTTCCCTTGGGTATGTATAAAAATGAATTCCATGATTAGATTCCAAGTATTTTTGGGATTGATTTCATTTATCTACATCTTGTTTTCCATTTTCTATTATCTATATTTAGATCACATTTTAATTTTATGTTTAAAATGAACATTTTTTTTATTTTTGTAAGGATGAAACTATCTCCTCATTAGCAATTGTTGATGACGATCTAGTCTCATCTGGTGAGGTTCATGAGCATGGTTCAGACTCACACATGGTGGCTTGTACATGACTTGGTTGTTCGTGCTTGTATTGGGGTCATCTTGGAGCTCTTGGAAGTACGTTCGAGACTTTGACTTGTGCATGATCATGTGACAAGTGTGGTTTTTATATGATATATTGTATCTTTGCTTATTTTTTTGGTTATGATTGTACTTATGTTCATGATCTATCATATTACATGTTCAAAAAAAATTATTTAGTTCATATTTGACTCTGTATTTTGAGGGTTCCTTTGCAGGGCATTACGAATTCCATCATGAGAAGTATACATGGATTATAGTGATGTCCATTGGATGTGTTAGATAATTCCTATGTTGATTTTGTGACTTTAACTTTTATGCTCCAGACCTTATGTTTTTTGGTTTCATTGGTTTCATGTATCCAAGTATCCCTTTGGTGGTCATTTGACTTGTTATGTTCTTGGGATTCTTGGTTTGGAGAATTAGGGGAGGTTAGTTAGGTAGATCATAAGGGAGTGGCTTGCAATGGGGATCTAGGGCCCTAAAATGGCCAGGCTAGGGTAAACCACTATGGGTTGTAAAAAGGTGATAACTAAATTAATAAAATTGAATAAAGATTAATCTGGATGTCTCACCCATTCCTTGAGCACCTCTATAGTCCAAGGATGGTAATGTGATGATACCTTGTGAGAAGATGGGTGAACCCACAATAGTGGGTTACACTTTTTTTGAGGAACGAATTCGTGCTGAAATAAATTTTTTTTAATAAAATATGATCATTTAAGCCTTGAGAGGTTCCATTTGAAGGAATTAATTGGAAATGGTTAGCTCAAAGCCTCTAAGATAAAAAAATCATTGATTTAACATCTATACTCCTCATTCATACCTACAATGGAGTCTCCTTCGCACCTATTAAAATGCTGATAAAAAATCACTTCGAATTTATCTTTTGG
>MU223208.1:401946-417572 GCA_018584345.1 Thuja plicata | reverse complement strand
CCCATTCATCCCCTCAAATGAGGAAAAAGATGTCCATAATATAGAAGAACCATGGAAAGAGGGTGAAGAGTTTCTTGAAAAGAAACGGTTGTCTCTTCATTTTCATGGATGGAGATTGAGACAAAAATGCAAGAATTATTTAATTAAAAGAGTGGATTATTGCCACATGAGTGACTTTTCATATAGAATTATCAAATTCTTTTTGAGGATATTCCATTCAAACAATTAAATAACTATTCAATTCCTTTTGATGTGTATTAGCTAAAGGGGGTGGAATTAATTTAATTTAAAAGCACTTGGGACTTTAGAATTAAATTAATTAATCATAGGGATTTTTAGCTAATATACTTTTATAATTTAGGAATTAAATATAGTGTCAGATTTATGCAAATTTAGATTTTCTGCATTTGAGACTAAGTCAATTAAAGTCAAATAGGAAGAGAATTTTCCTTGTACAATAGGACTTTGATGATGAGAAATTGAAGGAACGCACCAAAATTGATTAGAATTATAAGGTGCCAATTTTGGGGTGTTACATTTTGCCCCTCTTTGAATTGATGTGCAAGCAGCGCATTGATTCAAAGAATAGTCTGATGTGAAGATGAAGATTTTAGAAATATAGGTTAGGTTGCCAAGACACTGATCAGATTGAGAAGTAGAATCATCCGAGAGAAGATCGGAATCGGGGTTAGATTGCCCCAATGTCTGCTGATAGCTGATGAAGATCTAGGACTATCTCCAGAATCAGGGTTAGATTGCCCCAATACGAAGATTAGCCTTCCGAGATCCAGGTTAGCTTGCCTAGATAATGGTCTAAAGAGATTTTGAGAGCCATCTTCATAACGAAGCATAACTTTCAAGAATTAGGGTTAAATTGCCCCAATACCTAATGAGATTTCAAGAATCATCTCCAGAATGAAGCTTGATCCTTGAGGATCTAAGTTAGATTGCTCAGATACCTAGAAAGATAGATGACAAGATGACAAGATGCGAGACATCAAGATGCCCCTAGAGATTCAAGATCATGGAATATCCAATTTTGACCATAAGGTACAAAAAACTGAATATGCCCCAAGTGATGAGATGCCCCTAGCAATGGGGATTTTTGATTCAGATCAGACTGATTCGAGAATAATGCGAAAGATTTAATAATGCAATCATCCTACCCCCTCAGGAGCGAAATCGAAAGATGACACATCATAATGATGATTGACATCCAAAAGATTATAGATAGAAGTAAGATCAAAGATCCAGAGAAATTAAGAGATAGATCAAGAGAAGGCAGAATCAAGTGAGAGTGATCAGGAGGTCTTGTTGACTAGGTTTGACAATAGTTGACCAAGTTTGACCAGAATTGAATTTGATGAAAATATTGCAGAAGCTGAGAAAGTGATGATGAGAGATAATTCTAACAAGAAAGTGACGTCAGAAAATTGACAGCACAAGTGTTCGATCGTGTCGGTCCCAAAAAATTTAAACGCAATTTCGAGCTACTTAGGAGTGTCAGATTTCAATTTTGATCACGAAAATGGATTTAGAATGGTCCATTTAGCCAAAGGTGCAATTTTTGCGAAAAATAGAGCACTTTTAAAAATTAGGTCAAAAGCTATATAAGGCCCGGAGGGGTCATTTTCAAATCATTATTCACCTTTGACTTTAGCGATGGCGAGAGCTCCAGTTGACATTGATAGCATTCCCATGCATACACACCGATTCAAGCACTCCCGACGACACAACCAGCGACCGGAGTATGACGCACTTGTAAGTAATCAAAACATTATCCTGCATTTCAAATGTTTATATTGATTTTATAGCATTTTAGCATGTTTTAAAGCCTTTTTAGGGTCTGTCGCATCCAATCTCGCATGAGGGAACAGTTTCCTCGCGCCGGCCTAGATCACCTCTCACGCGAGGAATTAGATTCTTCGCGCAAGTCAGGGATTCCTCTCCCGGGTCCCTTCTGTGTGCTCGCGCGAAGTGGGCGCTTACGCCATGCGAGATTTTAGGAATCTCACGCAGGAAGACATCCTGTCTCGTGCGAGTCAGAAAGCTCACACGGGAAAAGAGTTTCCTCACATGGGAATCTTGTTTAACTCAAAAGGTTGTCATTTTTTATGCCGTAGAGTCAACCAGTTATAATGCCTCAAAACTGTGTTTAGGATAAGTCCATAACTGTATTTGTTGTCATTGCTTATGTTGAGGTACTAATCCAATTTCGTCGCTTTCTTTGCAGGTTGACTTCCCTGATATCATGTTCCGGTCGCATCATCTTGTCATGGGTGAGCTACTGCAGAGACTATCAGATGTTGATGGTGCCCATATCGACGGGCTCAGATTATCATACCTTCATGATGCACCTAATATTCAGGTAAATCACGGTCTATTGGGTGCACTGGTCGAGCGTTTCCATTCGGAGATGAACACATTTCATTTACCACAGGGGGAGATGACAATCACTCCCAAGGATATTTACAGGATTCTGAGAGTACCATTTCACGAAGCTCGTATAGAGTATGATACTCAGCCGAGAGTAGGGACACTGGCACTGAGAGCAGTCTTTCGGGATGATCTAGTGATGGGCCGGGCCATCTCTTGGGAGGATTTGATTCGCAGCTACAGTGTAGATCACCCACTGGCAGTTGTCTTGGTGCTTTTCTTGAGTTGCCACTTGGTGCCTGATCGAGGTCAACATGGGTTGGAGTGTGGTTGGGGAGGCATGTTGCAGAGGATGCTGGCTACACCTGCAGTGACTTTCAGATGGGGCAAGTGTATGATCGCTTAGATGTATCATGAGATGCACGAGATTGTGTATTGAAGTGCACAGACTATGGCGGTGGGAGTCATCATTCTTCAGATCTGGGCCTGGGAGCACCTTCACATATGTAGGCCAATTTTCTATGATACACGGCATCCTTTGGAGCCATATATAGTGGTACATAGGTCCTATGACCCAGCCTACGCTGGGTAAGACAGAGCAATGGCAGGCTCAGATAGATGATATGGCAGCAGTCGTATGGCAGCCTTAGATAGCCACAGAGGTATGGGATGATGCATGACACGATCTGTCGTATATGTTCTATTCACGTCATTTGATCAGGCATACCATCAGTGTTATTGATCACTTCTTGCTCACACGAGTGTTGTGACAGTTCGAGAGACCTCAAGATGTCTCATAGGAGTTTTGCACTTACACCCATTTCATCGATGAGACGAAGAAGGGCTGGCAGAGACAGTTGGACAAAGGCCGGAGCATGATAGATGCTCGAGTACCACTAGCTAGGTGGGATTACATGGTCGGAGTGATGAATGTAGGTATGACACCTGCATACAGGGACCACATATTAGCACACCCATTCCCTAGATATATAGATCTTGTTGGCTTGGTCCCTCACATATACGAGGTGGTATAGCCACCACCACAGCAACAGGTGCAGCAGCCACTTCCACAGCCATAGGTACAGCAGCCACCCTTACAGCAGCAAGAGAGGGTAGTATGACCAAGGACCTCCCAGATTTCTATCCCCACTAGACCTATGGGGTCAGATACAGGTGTCGGGAGTAGTAGCAGTCAGGAGAGAGCCACTGAGCAGGGAGAGGACACCATCATGGCTGATGTTGTTCTGATTGATCCATAGGTGGGTGGACAGGTAGCCCAGTTACAGGAGGCTCTTTGGAGGGTCTGAGAGAGAGTTAGACAGTCACAGAGGGAGCGAGATGACTTCCACACACAGGTGATCATTCAGGAGACTCGAGTGGCTAAGCGAGACTAAGAGATTCAGGGGTTACAAGAGGCACTGGCGAGGTCACAGATAGAGACAAGGTATGAGGCTGCTCAGGCAGCTTATTACTATGTTGCTTACACGATTGCAGTTCCTGAGGTAGCAGATCAGGTTCAACCATTTTCAGAGTATGTTGGGGCATGGGCCGCTCCACAGGGACCACCTCCTCAGCAGTAAGGTATGCCACCTCCTCCACCTCTGTCGGGTGGTTAGATGAGACACTTGATATACATATTGTACCACCATTTTGATATATTATGCTCAAGTAGCACCCTTGTACATCTGACCGATCGATATATATATATATATGAGCTCAATTTTGGCATCATTGTAGTTGTTTATATATTGCTTTAGATTTTTATGTCTTATGAGATGTTTCTTATATGATTTAGATGTATGGATTAGAAATGTATGCCATGGATGAATATGCAAATGTTTATGCACATGTTTTATTGATAAATTCTGAGTAAAATGTAGTGCAATGATAGATATTAGATGGATAAATGCTATGTATGATTTGATTTATGCTTATAATGGATGCACATGTTTATGGATATATAAATGCAAATGAATGTATGGAAATGCACTTTCAGAAATGAATGTAAAGCAACGAATGCAATGGTACTAATCATCTCATGCAGGATATCGCAATATACAAAAGGTACTAACCAAAGAATACGAATGAAGATCGAGAGCAAGGACCAGACACTTGTGCAGTCAAGAGGAAGCCATGATAAAAGATGAGGACCTTCAAAGAATGAGAAGACAATGAAGAGAGCACCAAAATTGTCGCTATGCAAGCCTAAAATGCAAATGCAAGCCTAAGCTAAATGCAACCCTAGGACTTGGTTGTTGGACTCGTCGTATAATTATCATCATCAAGTAATTTTGGAACATCAGAGTCAATACAATCCTCACTGGTGCTACTGCGACCATAAGAATATGAATATGATTTTCATCGAATAAAATGTAGGAAACAAACATAAGCACCAAGGCACAAAATCCAAGGTGACCTAAACATTGTTTCTAGTTTGATATAGTAAGAGTACATAAGTAAACAAACAGAGAAATAACAGTCAAGGATATAGTTCCAACCTCCCCTTGGCGTACAAATAAACAAGATCAAGGGATGTGAGGATTTTCCACCTTAATCCAGAAGCTCTTATCACATACACCCTGTTTATTTGACGTTGTCAAATCATCGAAACCACACCCACAAGAAGTAGACAGAAAATATCAGTGAAATTCATGAGAATGGACAACATACAAAGAAAGATTCAATCATAGCTCAGCATGTTTCAAAGTTTACAAATTTGCATGTGTTTAGGGTGTTGAAAAACACCGTTGTGCTTGTGAGTGCATTGTGTTTGATAGCTATCGAGAGATGTTTACGTGCGAGATATCCAATGTGTGTTTAAAAAAATAGATGTGTACATCCAAAGAGAGTGTTGAAAAACACTGTTTGATTGAGGTGTTGAGAAACACCAGTCCATGCCAGTAGAGAGTTGTCCTTTAGAACTGACAAGACTACTGACTCGAGTGTAAACCGAAGATAGATCGAAGTGGGGAACCATGCCCCCAAGTACCGAATAGATTGAAGTCAAACATGCAGATATCGAGTCAATGTGAGAACTCTCAGAAGAATAGCAACAGTAGGCAGACGTAGTGAGAACCACTAGTGACTGACATAAGAAAGATTCTCAAGCATAAAGATCAATGCGAGATCTAGGCATCAGCAGGCAGACTCAGTGAGAACCACTGGTGACTGATGCAAAGAGGAGAAAGACTCCAAAAGATAGGACAATGCCCCTAGAACAGGAACATGCCCCCAAGTGTGACCAGTTTCAATCCATGTGAAGTCAAGAAAAATCTTGAAGATGGCTGAGAGTGGATGCATGAGCAAGCTAAAGCAAGAAAGCAAACTAAAGTAGTAAAGCAAACTGAAGCAGGGAAGCAGAAGAGAAAATTGCAAGGAAGCCAAGAGATGCTGCGACAGATAGAGCATTGCAGAACAAGAGGCGCCTATTTACCAGGTTTTCACCATCTTGGCAGAAATTCTTTTTTTTCTACCATGACGCCTGTTTACTAGGTTTTCATCAATGGCACATTTTTCTCTTTTTCTCTTTTTTTGTATTTTCATTTTTTCAATTTTTTTGTACTTTTTTTCTTTTTGATTTTTTTTGTATTTTTTTATCTTTTCAATTTTTTTGATATTATCAAGGCGCCTGTTTACCAGGTTTTCACCAGGATAATAGATACATCGAAGCACCTATTTGCTAGGTTTTCACCAGGATGATCATTTTTTCAGGACATTTTACAATTTTTAGGATTTTCTCAGAATAAAGTATGTACATGAGCATTCAGAAGACATGTCAACTGTAGAACTTCTTCAGGTGAAGAGTGTTGATAGGCTCTTTGAGTTGTTCACCCTCTGTAGTAGAAAGTTGGTAAGCGCAAGACCCAAATACTGTAGTAATAATATACGGACCAAGCCAGTTTGGCTCAAATTTTCCTTTTTGAATCTGATGTTGTTGATTCTTAGGGTTCTCTCTTAGGATGAGGTCACCCATTTGGAAGTCTCTTGGTCTAACCTTCTTGTTATAGCTTTTAGATATCCTCTTCTGATATGCTCGGAGATGATCGATTGCCACCTTCTGACGTTCATCCAGTAGTTCAAGCTCTTGTAGCTGAGATATTCTGATATCATCATTAGTAATGAGGCCCTTCAAAGAGACTCACAAGGTAGGAATCTCAACCTCAATAGGCAGCACTGCATCTGCACCATAAACTAGAGCAAAGGGCATGGCTCCTATTGGTGTTCGTATGCTGGTGCGATAGGCCCATAAAGCTAGATTGATCTGGAGATGCCAGTCTCATCGAGATTTGTGTACTGTACAGTGTAGGATCTTGAGAATTGTCTTGTTTGAAGCTTCCGCCTGGCCATTACCCTGGGGGTAATAGATAGAAGACCAATGCTGAATAATATTGAACTTAGTGAACAAATTTGTCAAATCTTTGTTCTTGAATTGCCCCCCATTGTCAGTGATTATAGATGAGGGTACACCATATTTGCAGATGATGTAGTTTAGTATAAACATGGCTACAGAATTTCCATCAGCTACACTGAGAGGTACTGCCTCAACCCATTTGGTAAAATAGTCAGTAGCAGTAATGATGTATTTATGTCCTCTTGAAGAAGATGGATATATCTGACCCACTAAGTCAAAGGCCCACTATTGAAATGGCCAGAAAGTAGTGAAAGGAATAAGCTCCTTAGCTGGAGCATGAATCAGATTACAATGTAGTTGACACTGTTTGCAAGACTTAGCAAAATGTGTAGCTTCCTTCTCCATATTCGGCCAATAGTAACCAGCTCTAATAATTTTATGAGCCAGTGTCAGACCATTTGAGTGAGACCCACTGATGCCTTCATGTACCCCTTCTAATGCGCACTTGGACTCATCAGGTTCTAAATACCTAAGGAGGGTACCATCTAGACCTCGTCTATACAAGTCATTAGCTATGATGACAAACTATGAAGCACTGTGGATTAAATGGTGTTTCTCATTTTGAGTATATGTGTTAGGAATAATTTGGTCATGAAGATAAGAGTAGATATGGTGGTAATGAGATGAGTCATGTCTAATGACTAAATAGATCATCCGTGAGTCAGGGGAATCATAGGCAGTGTAGCATAACGTCTCCACTAGGAATTCATGTTTGAAGTCATTTTTTGGAATTTGTAACATAGAAGCTAGAGTAGAAATGGCATCAGCTACTTTATTATCCACCCTTGGAATTTGTTGGAAAGTGACATGTGCAAATTATTTCTTAAGGTCATCAACCATATTTTTATAGGGCACCATCTTTTCATCTTTTGTTTGATAGATGTCGTTCACTTTATTGATAACCAGTTGTGAATCTCCAAAGACTTTTAGCTCATCAAGACACCATTCAATAGCAATCTTTAGTCCATTGATCAAAGCTTCATACTCAGCAATGTTATTTGTGCAAGGAAACATCATTTTGTATGCCTTTGGTAAGGAATACCACTGAGGTGTAATGAACAAAATTCTAACACCTGACCCCTACTGGGTGAATGATCCATCAAAGAACATAGCCAATGTCTGATGTGTGAGAAGCATGATGAACTCATCTGGAAACTCAATCCTTAATGGTTGATGATCAGTAATAGGTGCCTCAGCCAACTGATCTGCAATCGCTTGTCCTTTGATAGCTTTTCTCTCAACATATTCAATATCAAATTCACTAAGGAGCATGACCCATTTAGCTAGTCTACCTGTGAGAGTAGCTTTACTAAGTATTCTAAGGGATCAATTTTTGTGATTAGCCTTGTAGTGTGAGCTAGCATGTAGTGTCGTAACTTCTGGGAAACAAACACCACTACTAAGCAAGCTTTCTCAATTACTGAATAATTCATTTCATAAGATACCAATGTTCTGCTGATGTAATAAATGGCTCTTTCTTTATTATTTTGATCTTCTTGGGCCAATAAAGCACCCAGAGATGCTTCTATAGATGAGATATATAAGATTAATGGCTTCCCATGAATATGAGGCATTAATATAGGCGGATTGGCTAGATATTGTTTGATCTATTGAAAGCCTTGTTCACATTCTTTGTTCCATTCATAAGTCACACCTTTATGTAGAGTTTTAGTAAATGGTTGTGATTTGTCAGCTAACTGCGAGATGAAATGCCGGATAGATTGAAGCCAATCTTGAAGACCTCTAGTTTTTTTTCTATTGCGAGGTGGAGGCATTTCCATGATAGCTTGTACCTTTGTAGGATCCACTTCGATTCCCTTCGTAGAGATAATATAACCAAGTAATTTTCCTGAAGTAACCCCAAATGCACATTTCTTAGGGTTAAGATGTAGTCTAAATTTTTCCATACAATCTAGTATAGGGCCTAGATCAGTGAGATGTGTCTTCCTGTCCATACTTTTAGTGAGTGTGTCATCCACGTAGTCCTCCATTGTCTTATGCATCATTTCATGAAATATGGTAGTGACATCTCTCTGATAGGTGGCTCCAGCATTCTTTAGTCCAAAAGGCATAACATTCCAGCAGAATGTACCCCATGCACAAGTAAAAGTAGTCTTCTCTTGGTCCTCTGGCACAATTTTGATTTGATTTAGCTAGAGAAACCATCCATTAACGAATACATCTCATACCCTTCTATCATATCCACAATCATGTCAATGTTGGGAAGTGGAAAATCATCTTTTGGTCATGCCTTATTCAAGTCCCTAAATTCTATGCAGACTCTGATAGATTTGTCATGTTTAGTCACTGGGACTATGTTATAGATCCACTCTGCATAATCAATTGCTCGGATAAACCCAGCTTTTAGAAGTTTTTCCAATTATGCCTTGACCAGTAGAGCCACATGTGGATGCATCTTCCTAAGTTTTTGTTTGAGTGGTTTCACACTCGGAGCTATTGACAAGTGATGCATGATGAGATCAGGATTCACACCCGGCATGTCAGAATATGTCCATGAAAAGTTTATCTTTTTCTCCTTGAAGAAGTCTGTGAATTCTTTAAGTTCTTCTATAGATAATGATTTGGCCACATGAATTATTTGTGGATGTTCTTTTGTTCCTAGATTTACCAGCTGAGTTGGCTCAATTAACACTATTGAGTGTTCTTAGAAGTGACTCGGAAGCGCATCAATTATCTCATCCTCAGGCGCCTCAGAGAGGTTTTCACCTTTGGATACGTCTTTTCTTTTTACTTTTTTTGGCTCTGACACTGCCACAATGTGGTTTTCACCATCAAAGCACCTATTTTTTCTTCTTTTAATTTTATGACTAAGATACTTGATATCAGCCTTGGTCATGTTGACACTTTCTTCACTAGTGGAGGACGTTACGGGTTCAACAGCGTGAAGGTAGAGAATAATCATTCTGGAATGTAAGGACTTCATTGGATGAGGTAGGGGAATTCCAGTCTATTATCTTGGGATGTTCGAGTGAAAGAGATGTGACGGGTTCAAGTGCATTCATGGTATAGTCGTCGAAAGTGTTGACTAGCAAGTTGAGAGCTTAATCAATCTCATCCAAAGGTGTGTTCGAATCATTTTGACCCCTAACGACTAAAGTAGAAGACACGTTGACATTTATGGACTCAGACTCATTAGACCTTTCACTAGACCCCTCACTTATGTCGAGAAGCTTTTCATAAGATCCTTCTGACAAACTGTCGAACTCATATTCATGAGAATCTGTGTTCGAACTCTAACTTGGGTGTTTGCACCATGAAGGTTTTTGAGCTCTTGCAACACTAGCTTGTTCTTGTGCCAACTATTCTTGAAACTCTGGTGGTATGTATCGTTCACCTTGGAAACTAGGATCTTGCAACACTTTCTATTATTCATAGGTTAGTGCATCAAATGGAGTGGTTTTATCAGAATCATTGTCAGTCTCGATTGTACTGGCACGCTGTACAAAATTATCTGGCTCAGCAAAGAATGCTACCAGGTCTAGAGGAATGGGATGAGGAAAGTAATCCTCATCGGAGCTATCTTCTATAATGTCAACTGCAGCTGTGCCTTCAGGTTCTGGTGAAGGATCTAATTTTGGCACAAATTTGTTGATCCCTAGATGGAATGGGATCTTCTTGAATCCTAAACCAGTGGTGTCTTTTTTCTTTTGACCCGTAGCTTTAATAGGTTCAACTAACCCATTACCATTCACCCCTATTGGGCCACTCCCTTTGTACCCAAATCATTTCATAATCTTAAGACCTTCATTGTTGGGATTTAGTTCACGAGCCGGGACAGTCTGTTCAGATATGCTCTTTCCTTTGCAAATCCAAGCTTTAATATCTCTTTCCTCATCTTCATCTTCTAATGGTGTAGAATCCTGTACAAAGGAAACATCATAAACTATCTTAGGAGGAGCAGAAGATCTGTTGTTCTCAGAAGGTCTCCCATAAGAATGAGGAGACAGAGGTAGAGCTGCTAATGATAGCATAGGTTCTATTTGATACCCCCCCATGCCTATGTCTATGATTTTTAGGGTGTGTTCCATGTCTCTGAGCTTGGCATCATAGAATTCTGTGTATTCTCTATTATTCAGAACAAGACTATCAGCTGACTAAGTGAGCGCATTATAACAAGAGCCCATACTAGCAGGAATTGTCACCTCTGTGCCTTGGAAAGAAAACTTAAGACACTGATGGTATGTAGAGGGAACCGCTTGCATCTCATGGATCCACGGTCTTCCCAGCAAGATATTGTATGCAAGAGCAAGATCTATCACCTGACATGTAACATCTCTTTCAACCGGTCCACCCCGAATGGGTAGCACAACTAAACCTTTATATTTTCTCTCTTCTTCATCATAGGCCTTGATAGTAATTCTTTTGTGATAATCTACGCGATCTTTGCCATAACCTAGCTGAGAAAGAAAGTGAGTAGAGAAAATATTGAGGCCAGCACCATTATCAATGAGGACGCGGCAGACTAGTTGTTTGCCAATCATAACTTCTATATGCAGAGGAGAATTATGCGGGTGACTAATTGAGTGATCATCTTCTTCTGAGAAGGACAAATAATGTGGTGAAGTTAGGTGACCCACCATGGATTGAAACTGATCCAGATTGATGTCTTTGGGGACATTAGCTTCTGTGAGAGCTTTATCCAGAATCTGCCTATGAGCAGGCGAGATCTTCAATAGCTCAAAGATAGTTATTTGAGCATTGGTTATTTGGAGTTGGTCAAGAATTCTATAACCAGTAGTAGGAGGCATAGGGACCACTTTTGTGGTCTTCTTGGCAGAGCCAACAACAGTTTTATCCACAGTTTGTTTCGGTGTGGATGTAGCAGCAGGAGGGTCAGGACCCTTGATAGTGATTTTAGTGCGGGATCTAATAACAAAATTTGCGCAATCTTGAGATGTTTCAAATTCAAATAATCAAGACCTAGGGCCTCTCAAGACAAACGGGGTCTTAGGTTTAGAAGCATCCTCGCTCCCCTTGGTAGTAAACATATTACAATATTCCACTTCCATAGGTTCAACCATGTTCATGACATTATCATAAGTGGCATGTGTGTAGTTGACCTTGGCATTATTGTTCTTAGCATTGGAAGACTCACCTTTCTTGTGATGAGGAAAGGGATCTTTAAATGCCTGATGATCCAAATTCTTGTTATGATTTTCCACAACGATAACCTGGTTATCGATTAGATCTAGGACTTTATGACACAATTGAAGACAAGTAGCAGTCTTATGACCCTTGTTTTGGTGATATTCATAGTATGCGTTGTTACTCCACCAATGGGGTCGTGGTTGTAGATCATATAGACATTTTTCCAAAGGAGCGAGAATCTAATTTTGCACCAAAGTTTTGAAAACCACATCAAGCAGTTCTCCCAAAGAAGTAAATTCACGCTTGGGTCGTGGGGCCCAAGGATTGTTACCAGAGAATCTAGAAGGTTGTTGAGTGTTTGTTGTAGCCTTTTCAACAGCTTTGGTCGCTTGTATACTAGAGGTAAGATTAAAGACCGGTTTTTAAGGAATTGGAGTCATGTTATCGACCACCCCATCATTCACAACATCCCTATTTTTGTTGGTAAACTTCCCTTTATCTTTGTTGGAAGTAGAGGAACCTTGTTTGTTGTCTTTATACAAAGTCAATTCACCCTTTTTAACCATAAATACCTCTATCCTCACAGCTTGTTTTATCATGTTGTCAAAATTAAGGGGACCTTGAAGTTGTACTTGATACCCAAAATCAGGGGTGGGATTATCCGAGAAGATATCAAGTTTCTCAGATTCGGGTATTTTGTGAGGATACTTAGTGCAAAGTTGTCTCCATCTTTGGAGAAATCTCAAGAATGGCTCCCCTTGCCTTTTCTTCAGATTGCAAAGGTCCCTTATGTTGACGAGATGTTGTATATTGTGAGAATAGTGTTGTATAAAGAGATTGGCAATCTCATCAAAAGTATCGATGCCAGTGGGTAGTCGAGAAAACCACTCCATGGCATGTCCACCCAAACTTAGGGGAAAGAGACACATCAAATAGGTTTGATCATGCATGAACTCCATAGATAGGGCACCAAATTCTCTTAAATAATCCTAAGGATCGGTGGTACCTAGATACTTATCATATTTAGGAAGTTCTACACCTTTGGGAAAAGGTGGCATAAGAAGACTCTTATCAAAAGGAAAAGGGTAGACGCTTTCCATCGTGAATTGTTGCATGGGTTTGTCCTTATCCTTCATAAGTTGGCTGATTTGATTTTGCATGTCTTGAATTACTTTATGCAATTTGGAAGTCTCACTTTCTTCTTCTTTAGCCACAAGCATTTCCACTTGGAAGTTTGAGGGTAGCTTAACTCCTTGTTTTGCCAAATCTAGAAAGTATTTCTCTTTATCTTGCGCAAGGATTATTTCCATCATTTTGATGAGAGCTTTATTATATTTTACAGCATCTATGTCATTTTGAGTTATTGGCTCATCATCATTACCAAGGATCTCGTAAATGCTTTGACCCTGATCTTGACTCTGGTCATATGGACGAGGGCGATATGATGTTGCTCACCTTGTTGACCTTCATCATTTTGAGATTGGTCATGACCATCGTTGTATTGATCTTGCATGTAATCAAAAGGAGTTGCCATGTCGTTAACGTGAGATTGTGCTGTGTGCACCTCTTCAGTATGAGTGTGAGTATCAAGTTGAGAATTTGTAGTCAATGTATCTCTCAGCAAATCAAAGGGGTTGACAGGATCAAAAGGATTGATATGTTCAAAAGGATCACTAAGGCAACGAGGATCGTCAATAGGCTCAACCTAAATAGGTGACTTTCTGAAGCCTTGTTGATCTAAAAGAAATGGATTATGTTGATCTTGAAACAAAGGATTAGAACATAGCTTGAACACTGGTTTCTGATTCAGACTCGAATCAATACTAAACGGGGAAGAGGAACATGAGGATCCCTCTTGACTATTGAGTTGAACAATGGGTTCAGAATGAACTTTTCCTTGATTACGAGGTTTACTTCTACCTACTCCAGAACCACGTATGGGAAAAATATTATCACTTCTAGTCGTAACAGGCATAGACGAAGAAAAAACGAGATGAAACTTAGGATCCAACTCAGAAGTCTGTCTCTAGAAATATCAAAAAAAGAGGTAATAGGCAGGAACAGCCAAGATGTGAGATGCACCCGGCACGAATCATCAAGAGTGTGGCTAGAACAGCTGAGATGTGACTATCATGTCGCAAGGTACAAAAACATAGAAAAGATAGGATGGAGACAAAGAGACAAGTTTGAGTAAGAATCAGTCAGTTCACAACTTGAAACAACCAATTTCAGACTGTAGACAACAGGGAAACAGGCAATCAGATCCCAGGCAAAAGTTAGATCAGGCAAAAAATCCACCAGTCGAGAGGAAAAAGCTCATTTTTTTAGGACACCAGGCTATAGATTCGCACGATAAAGTGTTGTGCCACGTGAGGAAGTGCTCAACTTCGCATGAGAAAATGCCAGGTCGCGTGAGAAAGTGCTTAGTTTTTGAAATCTCGCATGAGAAAACTCCAGATTTTGACAAACAAACTCCATTTTTGAGACAAAAACCAAATTTAGAGACACAGTCAGGACTGTTCTCTGACAAAATTTCTAGGTTCAGGGTAGTTTTATGATGATAAAGATCAACAATCCTAGTTTCAAGGTGACAAGCACTCGTTAACAATCACGAAGTTTCAATCAAGCAGTAGTGACACAAGTAATAGTCGTAAACAGTTCTACCAAGGACAAAGAAACTTGGCAGAATCATGGGATTCTTTGTTTGATCATGATTGGATAGTTTAAGACTCAAAACAAACACTTAGTTATCCCTAAAAAAAAATGGTGGAGAAGACAAAATCCATGCCCCGTTGTCTTATACGTATGCATGCACCTCACACAGCAATGTCACCCTAGAGAGAGCGCCCATGTTTTTGGTGTTTCCAAGGACTAAGTATATATGTTTGAAGGTTACCCTTAAAGCAGGGGCCAGCATCATATACCACTTCAAGCATCCAGGTGCATACCTATGTCGAGAATCTAGGGGAGAGATTCTTCCCTCTCCCTGGGCACAGATTATGTCTTCTTTCATAGGTGAGCATCTAACTAAGAGATTTTTTAGTGGCCTTCTGTTCACAATAACCTTCGGTGCCTCTGATACAGAGCTAGGGCCTCGTAGCCACACCAACACTTGAAAGTCATACACCCTTGCAAGCAAGGCTGGGAGCGACACCGCTTAGTACAACAAACAAGACTTTCTCAAGATGATAGTCGAAATCATGAGTAAGAAGTTACCATGGCTTTGGAGTCTTTAGACTCAACAAAGAAGACTTTATTATAGTGAGGTGGAATCACCGGCGATAGGTGTGTACTCATTTGGGTCATTCCTGGAGGTTCAACTTCCAGCAGGCCCTCTAAAGGTGACACAACTTGGCTTGGATTCAAGGGTCTAATTTTCTTATTCTCTCAAAGAGAGAAGAGCATACTTCTCTACCTCTTCACCTTACCCAAACACTCAAGACAGGTTCATCACCGAGATAGCTTCACTCCACCAAATCCACAAGCCTTTGGGTTTCTGATTCTCTCAAAGGGATAAGAGCATAATCCCCTAACAAGTAGATGTGCTAAAGATTCACTATCTTGCTTTGCTTCCCCAGGTATTCGTGATGCTAGCAACATCTAGGTCTCGGTTTCATCCATGGGCATCACTTCCATGTAATGAAGAGCCTATTCCCCTACTTTGCTATCAGGACCCTTAAGAAATTTTAACAAAGCCCTATTTAAACTATGTGAATGAAAAATAGTAAAC
>MU223208.1:385751-397309 GCA_018584345.1 Thuja plicata | reverse complement strand
GTATATGTATGTGTGTATATGTGTATGTGTATGTGTGTACACAAGTTAAAAATACATATTGTTCAAATTAATTAAAAAAATAAAAAATAACCTTTTATTCCAATTCCACATTATGGGATCCAAACGCCGAATAGCTTATTCCAGCTTTTGTTTTGAGCATTAATTAATTCCAGAATAGGCCCTTATTCTAGAATAGGCCTATTCTAGATAAGTTAATTCCATGCGCCAAATAGACCCTTAGGGATCCCCATAATCAGCTATAAGTCTAAAACTTGGTAAATACAAAACTATAAAAATATGCATCATTTCAAAATAAGAAGTTGATACCATCCTTTCCCTTATCCTTCTTTTCCTAACAGATATATTTCTCGATCACAATGGTGGGTGTTGAATATTGTAGAATTGGAATCTATGCTGCAACTTATTTTACTTGCAATAAATAGCAGTTGGAAGAAATGCGAGACATTTACTTTGTTTTGTTGAGTCGAGAGAGCTAAGAGATGTAGTGGGTTATACAGAGAGTGCATTGAAGCTGTGAGATTTTTATTTAATGGCCACGATGTGCACAGCACGAAAGAATAATTATTATTTAACATAGAAAGCTGTGATGAAGCCTCACTGGCAGCACAGAGGCATCTAGGGTTTCGTCTTTGCGCGTCTACAGTTTAAATCTCGTTCTGGAAACTATGCCAAGGTATATTTTGTTTTATTTTAACTCCGCTGCCGTTTTTGTAGAGACATTTTCTTCCTTCTACAGGGTTTAGAATACAGCCCGGTGAAGCCAGGGTTTAAGTGTTTG
This sequence comes from Thuja plicata, assembly GCA_018584345.1. NCBI lineage: Eukaryota > Viridiplantae > Streptophyta > Pinopsida > Cupressales > Cupressaceae > Thuja > Thuja plicata. The sequence continues at coordinate 396,510 of MU223208.1, read as the reverse complement.
TATTTATCTATATGGTATTGGGATCTGACGAATTTGGGAGACCATTTGTAGCTTTTGAACCCTATTTTATTTAATTTACGAAAGCCCTCTTCTTTGAACCCTAGTTTTTTTTTTAAAAAGCCCTCTTCTTTGCATCAAATAGAAAAAAAACATGTGATAGAAGTGAAACCCTGTAAGCTAGAGTAAAACCCTCTAAAATTGAGAAAAATATGTAAGCTTGACTTGAATATGGAACTATATGTAATACTATAGAAACGAAAATTTGCATTATAAAGAAAATATACAATCATTTAATGAAAACCCTACAAGTAATTAAATATATGCAGGTTTCACTTAGATAGAACAACATACAACACAATGAAACTAAAATCTTCCAAAATTGAGTAAACCATGTAAGCTTAACTCAACCAATTGTGGGCTTGAATTGAAATTGTTTTGCAATAAACCAAACCGCGAAAACCTTAAATTGAGAAATGTTACATAAAATACAAAACTATGAATCTGAAATGTGTTGCTGAATCGCTAGATTGTGGTTGCAGAAATATGGTAGAAAATGACACGGATCACACAGACAGATTGAATTTTAATTCAAATTGTGTTTTAAATTTAGTTTGTTATGAGCGAATCTGGCTATTTGATTTTTGTTCCAAGGGAACACTGCTACATTAGCAAAAATTGATACATTAGCAAAAATTGCCATATTAGCTTTCATTGTAAAAGAAGATGAAAATGAAACTGAACATATCAGTAAAAAATAAAGAATGTAAGCAGAAAAGTAGGAAAACTGTATATGCTTTTAATATTGGTTCTTGTTTTATATGGATAAATGGTGCTTAGGTTATAGAAACTCTCTTCAATGTGGGCTTTGTACCAGTGTAGTTGAACCTCTTGCCTAATATTTTGTAGTCCAAAGCATTTTATTCCTATGTCAAATTTTTCCTTGGACTTTCCCTGATTCTGCCCGGGTGTGAGGCTGTGAGCTATTTGATTATCTGTCTCTAATTTTGTGTGCTTAAAACTCAGTTGAACTTTAGTTGACTGATCACTGCAATAGTATATTCCATCTAGTTACTAAACCATTGTCCATTGAACTAGATACAAGAACAATTTGCAGGCATGTATTGAATGTTTGTTATATTGATTTGATTTTTCCTGCAAAAAGAGGGAAGTTGAGTCTTCTTTTTTGGTTGAAGCTTAATTATTTTCATGAATTATGAATTATGAATTATCTAATTAACACCAGTGAAGACGTGAGTATGTTCAGACGAGAGGACATCTTCACCAACAAGCTTCCAAGCGACGATGAAATTGCTCAATTTTGGAATTCTATGCTCAGAGCCACGGTTGTTTCTCTCTCTCTTGGCTGGACAATTGTCCAAGTAGTTTGCCTATTTGAATCCTGCCAAATCAAATAGACCCGAAGTCCACTACTCTACTGCATGGACATTGCTTGGTGTTTTAAGTATTATTGTTATCATTATGTTGTAATGAATTGTAGTGCTACGTTATGGAGTTGTTATGGATTTATGAAGTTCCAATGTATCACAATATACAATGAAACCCAATCCTTTGTTAAAAAGACAAGGATGAAATGACAAATAAGCATATAATTGAATCTTGGCATTTGTATGATCTAGGTAACTTTTGCGTACCATGCATTTCTTTCCTAAGTTATATGTTAATCCATATTTATATTACTTGGATCTATGATGATTGACATTACATTTTCCATGTTGTGTGAAATATGACTTAATGATTATGTAAAATATGATAATGTCAAATTCATAGGATAGACATGGTTTATAAGGGACTTTGAGATTTCAATTATATTTTCACTCTCTTGGCACTCTTTGAAGATGCTTGTTATCTTTGTTTATATTAGAGCATCTACAACTCGATAATTAATTTATTATTGTTCGGACACTAAGGTATATTTATTATAAAAATTAGATTGTGAATGATTGTTACTATATGTGGATCGTGAGTATATAGAATTTCAATTGAAAGCCAAAATTTTAAGATATGGGATTCATGGTTTATTAATAAATCAAAATAATGAATTTATTCACAAATGCACTCTCTCATAAACAACAACTAAGTTTGTCTCCCAAGTGTTTCAAACACTATGGCAATTTTATCAATTTCATTATTGACATGTTTTCTTTGCACCCAAGATAATTACAATGTTGGAGTAATAAGGTAATATATGAATCTTTGTATGGAAAATTCAATAATTTTTTTTAACATGAGAAATTTAGAGTTTAAAATCATTAGTTCACTAATAGAATTTTTGGTAGAGTGGGTAAAGTGGGTGGAGTCTCACATTTATTTCTTTAAAGTTGATGAAATAAGGGGGGTGATTGCATCATTTATACATAAATAGTATACTTAAATTTAGCATATATTTGCATGTAAGCTTCATAGGCACTTTAACGTTAAAAATTGTGCATTGGTGTAGCTATGCATTATTATTGGAAACTAACATCCAAGGAGATTTTCTAATTAAGGAGGAGGGGGAATAAGAAACATGTATCCTCAATATAAACCTAGAAAATAGTGGTGTTGTACAATCATCCTCTTCAACGTGCACAGGTACTGTTGTTTTATGGTGCTCGCTTAATCACATGCACTCATTTGCCCTCCTAACCATAGACAATTCAAAATTGCCTCCTCCAAGCACTTTGATATCTCAATCTGCAATTATTATATTGTAGTTATATTAACAGATGAAAATCCAATCTTCCTTTATATCTATTGGTGGTGCCCCTTCACTAAGGGTCACCACACTTCTTATGTGGCCCAATTAATTAATTAATACATATAATTATATTTAATATATAATTATAACCCATATAATTAATATCTAATTATATATTATCAATATAATTATATTATAATATAATATTATCACAAATTATATTATAATATAATTATATTATCACAATAATAATATATAATAATTATATTATTAATATAATTATTACATTACCAATAATTATCAATATAATTATTATATCACAATAATTATATTATCACAACCTTTATGCTACCTATGTCGGCGTGAAGGATTTCGACCAGAGCTACGATAACATTAACATATATTTCTGCCCTTTTTAAATTGATCTTTTCACAAGAATCAAGAATTCTAGGCACAACTTAATCACATGAAGGAACACTTGGTTCTTCCTTCTCATTATCTAAACATTGCAATTCCAATGGTCCATATTGAATTGATTATGTCTTAGAATAATTTAGTTTTGGTCTTAGAAGTTGTCTTCTTCATTGCCCATTTTTGTATTAATCACTTATTTCTCTCGTCACCTTTATATAAATGTTGTTTCTTTGTCTTATTCTCTACCTTTTGTAAATCCTATTGTAATGAGGTGGGATTCAAGCATTCATAATACCCGCAAAGAGAGTAAATAACTCAAACATAAAAGTTGTATTCTAAGCACCAGTTTGAGCTCCTTCAAGGAGAGATAACAAACATGATAATAAAATGCATACAATAAGAAATTCAATATCACATAAGCAATTGATACCACCATAGTCTTCCTTGGCTCTCACTTCTTTGTGTTGTTGTGGGGCTCTCAAATTTGCACATTCAATTATGATAACACAAAGATTCAAGAAATGTGGTTAGAGAAATAATGTGGAATAAGCTCCTTTTTATAGAATTCGGGACTTCAATGGATGGTTGAGATTAAGAGGTATTGACTAATAATGGATGGGTAGGGTTGATTGAGACAAAATTGATTGGACAGACTACTCAGGCTAATTGGCAAATGATTGGTTGCACAACAAAATTTATTGACAAGTTGACTAGTTTGATTTGTAGATGATTGAATTGATTGAACTGTTAAGTGAATTAACTGGGGCAATGGATTGACAGTTAGAGCGGTCGGACTAAAATAATTAATTGGTATTAAATAATTATTTAAGAATTAATTATTTGCACACATGAGGATGAAATAAATAAAATATTAATTTTACTTATTTTTAAAAAATTAGTTGTCTTTGGGGAAAGTGAATAATTGAATAAATAACAATTCATTTAATTATAGAAGAAAAAGTTAGTAAATTAAATAATTAAAATAATTATTTAAGTGTTGGTGAAAAAAACAAGATAGTTAAATTAGTTAAATAATATTGATTATTCAATTAAAATTGAGAAAATGGATCAATTAAACAATAAAATCATCTAATTAATATTAGAGGAATAATTAGATATTTAAATAACAAAAAAATTCAATTATGGGAAATTTGTGTGAAATATTATTTTAAAATTTGAAGTGGAGGAAAGATACAAATTAATTACATATAAAGATTATTTAATTGATCGAGATGAAAATTAGTAAAATATCGCTCGTAGCTGACAAGGGAATTTTACATTTTGTCTGTTACTCCTAAAGAGAGTTTGTTCTCATTAGTTTTCTACAAAGTCATATATCGGTGAAAGCAACCGAAGGAAGGAAGTCATACAATGAAGAAGTCACGGTTGGTAAAGGCAACTAACAACCACCGAGCACTGAGCAGTTATCAGGTACCGAGAAGGTATTAAGCACCGAACAAGCTACACATACCGAGTCATGCAAGGACAGTTACCGAGCACTCACAAATATTGATAAGAGAGTACAAAATTACCAAGTAAGTACAAGCATGTTTACCGAGCACTCCAGAGCTGACATTTCATTTGAAATTAGATACATTGGATTTGGACACCGAGCAGGAAGCGTTGCACGGAATTTGAGGTAAAAGTTAGTTGAGTGAAAATGGGTTCAATTTAGGCAAAATTTTAGCAAATCCATCATTGAAGTTTCAGAAGGCATACGACATTGGAGATGTAACCAAGTTTAACCACTTAATCTCCATCGTTGATTCTTGAAGCCCTAGATCCAGTTAACCGCCTGAATCTGGTATAAGTTATCAATTTTGAACGTTGAGCATTGTAAGAGAGAGAGTTGTCATTGTAGAGAATTCACATAACAGAGGGTTGACATTGTTGTTTAGATCGTTGATAGAGTTGAAAGAGTTGATGAAGATGTTAAAAGGTGAAGTAGAGGAGAGGTATGCAGAATGAAGCAGAGCTTATGATACTAAGCTACCGAGTGCAGAATAAGGTAACAGAGATATAGAACACACTGAATCTAGACTGCATTTGATTGATGCACTTTTATCAGACGTTTTGTAGTGAATTTTGTTGTAATCAATGAAGTACAAATCTCGCTTGTGGGTAGGCCCAAACAAGTCTTATATTTTGTAAATCCTTTAACCATGTACATCTCTTAGACTAGAGATTGTGAAATGCTCTAACAAGGTAGACTGAATAAGTCTTTAGTACTCTTAACTGAGTATAGTACTCCTAACATGGTAAGCTGTCAGAAGTATCTAAATTTTTAGCTCTAATCGAGCAACCTTTTTACTGCAGTAGTGAAGGATTGTGGGTGTCATCCCCACCGCAATTTTTTCCTCTAACAAAGGATTTATGCGTGACCAAAATCTATGTGTTATGTGTTGCATATTGTATAGTTTGGAATATGCACTTTATGTTCATTATACATGCATTGTATTCAACTCGGTAATAGATCAAAATGAATGGTTAAAAGTTTTAAGGGTACTGATTCACCCCTCCCCTCTCAGTACATAACTTTCCTAAGTTATTCCAACTATACTAACATTGTCTAGACACCTACAAATATAGGGGAACAAGCCCATCGATGGCTTATATCCACTCTCTGGGACAATGTGTTTTCAAACATTGTTTCAAAGAATAAATCATAAAACTTTTGCCCCAATATAACCCATTGGAATTAAGGTGATGATGAGATCATATGGTGTGCCTTTAAGCAATTGATCAAAAAATATAAAATGAGGATGAATTTGTTGATAATATGACCAAGATTCTAGAATATGTAATTGGTTTTTAAAATGGGTTCAATTGAGGCAAAAGTTTAGCATCAAAAGAGGAAGGGAATCAATTCCTCCATTAAGAGTTTTTTTAAGAATTCTAAGTCAAAAGGTGTGATTTTTAGATAAGGCAAACATCATTTTAGGCAAGTAGTACAACCAAATTAATTAATATAAAACCCAACAGAGTTACTATGCATGAGACAAAACAAAAGAAGATGTTCCATACTCAAAAAGATATCAATTACCTAAATAACAATGTCACAATGAGAGGTTAAATAAAAAGAAAATAAATAAGATTGAAATAGAAATGTAATCAAGACAATGTAATTCCAGAAAAAAAAAATAGACTGATTTCCTACCAAACGAACTATAATCACTGTTTTTATTTATTTAGTTTAAAGAAAATCGCAGCCAATTAAGATGCATGGAAGAAGACATCCCCAAAAAAAATATGCACATATAAAGAGTCATTTTAAGGGTCATTAAAAAAATGCTCATCTCAATCATAGCTACCTGAAATTCATAAGAAAAGAAAATCATTGGTTTATCCAGTAATAGGGAACACAAACTCAATAAGGTATTCGAATCAAATTCATGTCGGCCAATGAAAAAGGTTTTCGAGAAGCCAAAGAATTAACAACAAACCATTACAAATTAAAGGCATGGATAAGAACCAAAACAAAGATAGGAACACAACAAGCGCAATTGACCAAGAAAACGATGTGAAAAACAGCCCAAATGCTAAAACAAAAAGAGATAAATCCCCATAAAATAACCAAGCTATAGCTATACGGTGAACACACCTATCCAAAGTGACACACAACCATTTTCTTGGGATGACCATTATTCGAGATAGATATATAAAAGAGATTAGATTGTCTCAAATGCAATATATTGAAAAAGTTGTAGATAGATTTGGTATGGTTGGAGATAAGGTTGTTAGAAGCTCTCTTACTGGTCATTTTTGTTTATCTTCTTATATGTGTCCCAAGACACAAGAAGATCAAGAATTCATGAAGAGCATTCCCTATTGTTCAGCGGTTGGCAGTCTCATGTATGTTATGGTTTGTACTCGTTCAGATATTCTTCATGCATTGAAAGTTGTGAGAAGATTCATGGTCAATCCCGACCAACCTCATTGGGAGGTGGTCAAATGAATATTGAGGTATACTTCAAATTATACTTTTTGTTTTGGTGTGAATAATGTATAGTTACAAGGTTTTACTGATTTTGATTTAGCCAAAGATTTAGACAAACGCAGATCTACTATTTTTTTATTCTTTCATATTTGCTAGAGCTTCCATTAGTTGGGTTTCAAGGTTGCAACATACAATTTCCCTTCCTTCCATCGAAGCTAAATACATGGCTCTTTCTGAAGGTGCGAGGGAAATCATTTGGTTACAACGGTTGTTTAGCGATTTGAGGTGTCAAAAAAGTGATTGTGTTCTATTTTTTGATAGTCTTAGCGTTATTTTTATGGCTAACAATTATTCATCCCAACATCGCTCTAAGCATATTGATCTACATTTTCATTTCATTCGCCATGTGGTTGAAGAGGGCAAGTTACAAGTTGCAAAAATTGACACAAAGGTCAATTCGGCTAATGTCTTAACCAAGGTTGTTTCCATAGAGAAGTTTGACTTCTGTAGGGATCCTCTTGGTCTGGTTAAGATTTGACAATAAGATTTGAGTGAGACCAATGTACGATTGGACTTCAAGTGGGAGATTTGTTAATAAGTGAAGGCCAACCATTTTCTCTCCAACGATGGGTTGTTGACCTTCTAGTTTGAAGATTCATTTTGTATAAAGTTTTTAATTTAGCTTGTTGTTGCATATTGTATTGTACTACTAAAAAACAAAGATCAATAATAAGATTTCCCTTCTCTTCAAAGTGGATGTAGGCAATTTGTTGAACCACTATAAATCGTTGTGTTCATTTTTCTGTGACTCGTTTATTGTATATTTCTATCTTTTGTTTTCATTTTCAATTCCTCTTCAGAGGGTTGGACAAAAATAAGGAAGGTTAATTTGGCACAGAGTAAATGATCTATAATCTCTTTAATTGGAATTTAAGAATCAATAATTAGGTTATTTATTTACAAGTTGTTACGAAAAACAAAGTTTACTTTTAGATTAGAAAATAGTATGAGTAGAAAAAACATTACAACAATTCGTAAATGTTAGATTTTATCTTGAAAACTTCTAATGTGTAAAAAAATAAGTTTTATGGTAATGGTAATAGTCTCACTATCTTCTTGATTTCTTGGAAATATAATTGCAAAAAACAAGCCTTCATCTTTCAGCCCTATAACTTTTTTTTCACCTCTAGATAACAATTAGACTTGGCAACAAATGTAGCCTCTACAAAAAAAATGAGGAAAGCATCAACCATCTCTTCCTACATTGTGAGTTCTCCTCGGTTGTCTGGCAACTGGTCCTCTCCAAACTCAACATTTCTTGGGTGACTAACTGAAATATCCAATAGTTTTCCACTGGCTGGAAACCCCCCTCCCAACACATGTTACTTCATCTTCTTTGGTAACAAATCCCGCCCATTTCTGTTAGAGTATCTCGAAGGAGCACAACAACAAAATCTTCAGAGATAGTGAGCTATCCCCTATTGAGGTCTTCCACCTTGGCTCTAAGCTTCTGCTGGAGAACCTTTCGGTAGCTTTCTAGAATAGCCCAAGCCACCCCCTAGTGATGCTGACCTCCACATAGCCAAAAGTTGGAGCATTGACAAAGGCTTTGATAGATTCAACAACACCAAGTTGCTGAATAGGAACACAATCAAATGGCTCCCGCCCAAACCCCACTAGGACAAGCTCAATTTTGATGGGGCTTCCAGAAGCAGGGATCAGGCAGGTGGGGGCATTATTCATGATTAAAAAGGGCACTTAAAAGCTTCTTTTGTTGGTCCTTTGTAAACCACACTGTTAACTAGGCTAAAGGTATGGCCCTTCTGTGGGGTCTAAAATTTGTCGTAACAACTGAAAGTAGAAAATTTGAGATTGAATGGGACTCCAAAACCATTATTGAGGATGTCAAAGGTAACTCCAAGGTTGGGTGGAAAGTGGAAACTATTTTAAGTGACATCCTTGTTCTCCTGGGGAGCCTTGAGGAGGTCTTGAGATAAGACACATCTATAGGGAAGGGAATTATGTGGAGGATTCCATGGCTATTGTTGGTCTCTTGTCTGACATCTTATGATGTTGGAGGGTTGTCAATCAACTCCCTAAGTTTACTCAAGGCCTAATTAGGCAGGAAGAGAGTTCTGCCAATGGGACTCACAATGATGGTTAAAACCCAATGCTATGGTTGGCCTCAGCTTGGCATGGTTGGGCCCACCACCCCCTCCTTTTCACCACCATAATTCTGAATTTTAAATTTGACGACTCTGACCCCTGCCAACTGGCCAGTGACGAGGATCTTGTGCTCACAAGACGGATGGGCAGGAACTACAATCATTCTTTATTATGTAGCCTTCCCAATATAAAGACTAGTGGGGGTTTCACGAGGTGTATGCGGTAGTACCTAAGGTTGAAGGATTCGTTTAATAATTTAAAGTGTCGTCATATCAAAAAGTTAAATTTATGGAATTTTCTCAATATGATAGATTGTCTTAGATTTGGTGTGTATTTTCATGATAAATATTAAAGCTCATAGAAATCCTCTCACTTGTCGATATACTTATTTCTTGGATGTTCAACTTGGCATGCATTTCAATTACAACCTAAATTATTACCCTCTATATGCTCCATGAGAAGGTGTCTTGAGGTAACCTTGCTGAGGAAGATGATGCTCAGGAGATTTTAAGGTTCCTTCAGGAGGACTAGGCAGACATTTTGCTGTCAAAGGGGTTGTGGAAAGGCAGCTGATAGTTTTTATGTGTTGTTATCTGGATAACTATGCTAGCCCCAGGGGCATTTTTTACTTTTTCTGTTATAACCTTAGGACTAAGACTATTAACTTTAATTACAGCCATGCGTGGCACAATGTGGATATTATATTTTTTGCTAAGTACTCTATTTTGGACTATAGTGATTTTGGTTTTGATGATAAGTGGTGGTGGTGCTCTGAATTTCTTAAGTTGGGTTTTGATAGGGGTAGACTTATTGTTCTGTTCTACTCTGATATGTCCTCTGAATAAGATTAATATGTTGTTAATGTGTATCTAGTGTGTTGTGTTTGTATGATAGGCCAACACCCTCTTGGTGCTGCTTTTTATCAAAAACAATTAGACGTTCTCTAAAATTATTTCTTACCCTCTAAGAAAAAATGTTGTATAAACTCAAAATCCTCTTCATTTTTGTTAATTTTTGGATCAGATTTATGTCCTTTAAATTTTCTTATATAATCTTAATATATATAACCTCAATATATATATATATATATATATATATATATATATATAATTACATTTATATATATAAATATATTAATCTTAATATTATGTTGACTGGATAAATTAGACTCACATTATTCATTGTATATGCTTCTCTTTGATCGATCAAGTAATGATCTCTTATAGGAGAGCCATGGTGGTATAGAGGCATGTCTCCCCAAGGAGACATGACTCTCTACCGTCATGCCTCTTCACATATCAACTACCATTTAAAACAACCGATCCTTAATGTAACTGATCGGTGTCTTTATCAAAGTAAACAAGGTGACGGATGCATAACAATTTACACCCGATCGGTCTCATAACAAATGATGCCTGATTATTATTATTAGCCAATGGTTTGCATAACCGATACTTTATCATTTCCTTTGTATGATAACAAAGTAGCCGATACATATCAAATCGGTATTAACAAATCTGTAACCGATATCATATCGGTATAAA
>MU223208.1:370780-383870 GCA_018584345.1 Thuja plicata | reverse complement strand
TATATATATATATATAATTACATTTATATATATAAATATATTAATCTTAATATTATGCTGACTGGATAAATTAGACTCGCATTATTCATTGTATATGCTTCTCTTTGATCGATCAAGTAATGATCTCTTATAGGAGAGCCACGGTGGTATAGAGGCATGTCTCCCCAAGGAGACACGACTCTATACCATCATGCCTCTTCACATATCAACTACCATTTAAAACAATCGATCCTTAATGTAACTGATCGGTGTCTTTATCAAAGTAAACAAGGTGACGGATGCATAACAATTTACACCCGATCGGTGTCATAACAAATGATGCCCGATTATTATTATTAGCCAATGGTTTGCATAACCGATACTTTATCATTTCCTTTGTATGATAACAAAGTAGCCGATACATATCAAATCGGTATTAACAAATCTGTAACCAATATCATATCGGTATAAATAACTGTTTCATAACCAAGATATGTAACATTATTATTTTATCAAATATAATATAGTATGTGTATATTAATATATATATATATAATGATATCATTATTATTATATATATTAATATGCATATATATAATGTAGAATAATATAACAATATTATCAATTCAGATATTTATATAATTAATAATATGATGTCATTCGATCAAATCCATTTCAATAATTAATTATATTAATAATATGATAATAGATTAATTTTCTCAGTTCTGATTGTATCTAAATACATTAATAATAATAATAATATCTATTATTATTATCATATATATTATATGCATAAGTTAATCTATTCTCATAATATTAATATCTCGTTTATTTTATCTGATCGAAGCTACAAACATCAACATTTTTTATATTTTTTCTTGAATAGAAGGGTACACTTTGAGACTTAGAAGAATTTCTAGTTCCACACACAATTGTTGGATTCACTCATCAAATTCAATATATTATAATTGTTATATATTATTATGTGTATTAACTATTTGAATTATTGTGGCAAGGGTTCGAAGATTGATATTGATAAGTACTTTTACTCAATTAACATAGATAAAACCCAAATAATTGATTATATATTTTGAAATGAATGAAATCTTATAATAATGTAAATGAAAATGTTAATTTCAATCTTATTATTAAATAAGTTTATTAGCACAATTTCTACCTAAATTAATTTTGTTACTACCATGTCTACTTATATATTTGTTTTAAAAATTTTAATTAAATATTTTAAATTTTTATTATATTCGTATTATTATATTTTTCATTAATTTTAAAATTTACATTTTACCCATAAAATGTCAGTAATAATTTATAAGATTTAAAACTTCTTAAATAAATAAAATAAACTTTAAATTCAATCTTTCTGTCATAGAAAATCAAATCACTTAATATAGATCGGCCAATATAAACATAAGTTTCAAAAACTCATCACCTAATAATAATTCAAATTGTACGGTTGAACTTCATTAATCCATAAGCTACCATTGTAATTCATTACAATGATATATTTTAAACACCAATCAATGTCTAGGGAGTAGAATGGTGGACTGAGTGCCTATTTGATTTGGCACGATGCAAATAGGAAAACTACTTGAACAATTTTCAATAGTGAAAGTATTAGTCCGACCAAGAGAGAGATAAGTAACCATGACTTTGAACAATGAGTCATAAGAATTGATCCCATAAGACTTTCAACCTCTTTTTGTGATAAGTTTCTATGGATGAAACAAACTATTCAATAGGATCGTTTCTATGGATGAAACAATCTTTTTTATCCATGTCCCCCATTTGCAACATGCCCCAAGGAGATCTGATAGAAACTCTCTAAGGTGTGCTTGCACAAACTCTTCTAGGACACTTCTAGTTCCTAGTCTCCACAAGATCTTACTCTCATCCCTAGGATCTTCCAAGCTCTGGCTTAGCTATCCTAGAACCTCTCCAACACCACTCTATGAGTTGGTGATCATTGTGCTTCACCTTGGGGGTAACTATCAACCAATTGCTCTTCAATCTCTTACTCCACCTTGGAAGATTCCAAGTGTATTCTCATCGCCATTTCATCACAAGTGTTGCATGGGTGAAATTCATGTTAACACAACTTCTTTCCTCCCATATTATCCCATTAGAGTAGATCATCAATGTTTCTACAAACAATCTCAAGACAAACAATGAATTTGGCCTTTTAGGCCTAATAGGTCAATTAGCCCTATAGAGTGGGTTTCTCTCGCTTTTCTCACAAAACTCCCAAGCAACCCAAAAAAATACTTGATATCTAGACACCATTTTCCAAGATATAAAGGATTTTTGTGGTCTTAGGGTTCTAGGGACTCCATATAGTAGGTTCCTAGAATTCAGGGCTAATAGGGCAAATAGGGCTATTTTTGTGCAGTCTTCTGATTTCTACTTGGAAATATATCTTAATGGATTGGTTAATGCCTAATCCTCTCAGGAGGTATCTATATGACCTCTATACTTGTTAAACCATGCTTTGTTTCATGTTCCCAACCTTTCCCCTGCAATTACACTTCATTAGAACACTCTCATGCATCTAACCGGGTACACTGAACTCGCCTAGGGCATGACTTTAAAATTATCTATCTTACTCTTCTCAGCTCCTCCTTCCATATTTACACTGTACAATGGTTTCCCTTCCATATCCCTCTGGGCCGTGATGATTTTCATGGTGGAGAGCTATAGGGGAGCCATGTTTCCTAAACTGTTTAAAACAACACTAGCAACTATACTACTTGCAAAACAATTTGAAAAGCTAATCTAATGAACTCAAAACAACTTCACCACTGAATGAAAAGTTCTTAAAACTATCTCTACTACACTAATGCAAAATTGGATTACTTAGTTCAAAAACAATGGATTACTTATCTTAATCCATCTACTAACTTATGAACTCAAAAACATTGAATTACTTAGTCCAATCCATCTAATAACTCATGAACTCAAAACAAGTCAACTGTATGCAAAAACCAGAACTCAGAGCTTCTCATTCAAATTCAAAATCACTCATTACATCATCCTCTCTTAAGAAATTGGATCCTCCATGTCTAAATATTCCTTCCCCATGATTATAGGCGGTTACATTAACTAACCACCATCATTCTTCGAAAGGAATCCTATTCTTCCAAATGTTGTCATGCAACTTTCGAAGTTGCAAATTTTTTCATGCTACATTTTGACAACTTTGACAACTTTGCATAAAACAAACTCTAATGACCTCTAATCAATGTAGTATGATGTAAAAACATCTTGGAGGCCTTTTTAGGCATATTCCTACCCTTGCCTAAGCCTTACATGCTTTTGGATCCATTTTCCCACTTTAGGCTTAATCTAACATTAAGCACTAATAAATTAATAAACATCTAGGTTGGATTGAACCTAGTCAAATCCACCTAGGTACACACATGCAAGACCTTCTAAGGTCAAAACCAAACTCTACTGACTTTTCTAAGGTCAGTACAAGCCAAAACAAAATTATAATTGAGGATTAGCGTAGGTGCTCCTGTACCATCCTCCCCAAATGAAAAGATTTTAATCCATCCTTGGATTGAGCAAGTTGGAATCAATGCCCAACTTCTTGAACTATATCTCCTTGATCCAAGTGGCCTATGCATCTCCTTTTCCATGTCATTTTATCAGGTTCTCATAGTATGTCCTCTTTCTGGTCTTCTTGTAGGTTCTTGAATCAAGTATCCTCTCTGCTTTCTTAGGTGGTGTAGGATTCAAATTCAAGTCTTCTACTTATTGTATAACCTCAGTAAGTCTTTGGTCTGGATCTTGAGTAGGACCCTTATAGAGGACCAGATCTGCAACATTGAAGACTGGAGACAAACCGATATCCTTAGGGAGCTCTACCATGTAGGCATTGTTGCCATATTTTGCCAAAATAGTGCATGGCCCCAATCTTCTCATCTGCAACTTATTGGGCACTCCCTTATGTAGTCTTTCTTTGTTATGATGGACCATAACAAGATCCCCTACTTGAAATTGGACATCATTTTTCCTTTCATCCACCTTCTCTTTGATCTTTGCTATGTTCTATGTTAGAGCCTTTCTTATTGTTTCATGCACCTATTTCATGGAGTGTGCAAAGTATTCAGCATAACTACTACCCTTGGATCCATCTTTTAGTTCTCTAAGCTCAAATATTCCTCTAGGTTGTAGTCCATAAACAATTTCAAAGGGACTCTTTCCAGTAGTCTTGTTCACAATATCATTGTATGCATACTCTAGTTGTCCTAGGAGTTGATCCCAAGTTTGACCATACTCTTTTGTGAGACACCTCAATAGGTTCCCAAGGCTTCTATTTACCACCTCAGTCTAACCATTTGTCTGAGGGTGATATGTAGACCCAAGGGATAGATTGGTTCCCAATTTGTGCCATAATGTTTTCCAAAAGTGACTCATGAATTTGGTATCTCTGTCAGACATTATGCTTAGAGGTAATCCATGGATCCTTACCACTTCCTTGAAGAACAATTGTGCAATGTGACAAGCATCATGCACTTTCTTTACATGGGACAAATTGTTCCATCTTACTGAATCTATCCACTATGACATAGATATTGTCCATTCCTTGTTTAGTCTTTGGCAATCCCACAGCAAATCATGCTTAAACATTCCCAAGGTCTACTTGGAATTGGGAGAGGTTGATAAAGGCCTGCATTGGAGGATGTACCCTTGGCTATCTGACACACCACACAACATCCCACATATTTTCTAATATCCGGCAAGTTAATTTTAGGCCAAAATTAAAACCTGTGCACTAACTCTTGAGTCTTATTGACTCCAAAATGACCACTAAGTGCACCATTGTGCTTTTCTTGGATCAGATTTTCCCTAATTAATCTTCTAGGTACATATAACTAACTTCCTTTAAACAATTGATCACTTTGCATAGTATATTCAAAAAATTCACTATGGAAATGATTCTTATACTCTTTACATACATTGTATGCTTCTGCAAAGTCTTCACCTTCTACATATAACTCTTTGAAACTATCAATTCCCATCCTCTACAGTTGTACTTCTTGTACTGTTAGAAGTCTTCTACTAAGTGCATCAGCTACTTTGTTCTGCACTCCTTTCTTATGTTCGATGTGGAAGGTGTAAGCCTGCAAGTACTCCACCCATTTCATGTGCTTGTGACTAATCTTGTCTTGTGAATTCAGAAAGCTAAGTGCTTGGTTGTCTGAATACACCACAAATTCCTTTGGAAGCAGATAGTGCCTCCATTTCCTTAGTGCTTGGACTAGAGAATACATCTCTAAGTCATAGGAAGAATACTTCCTCTTAGCATCACTGAGATTCTCACTGTGGAAAGCCACTGCACTCCCTTCTTGGCTTAGAACTGGCCCAATGGCAACATTGCTAGCATCACACTCAACTGTAAAAACTTTTTCAAAACTTGGTAGTACTAAGATAGGTTGAGTGGAAATCTTATTTTTCAACAATTCAAATCCCTGTTCAGCTTTCTTATTCCATACAAACTTAGTTTTCATTCCACCGTTTATAGTGTCTAGCATAGGAGTACAAATAGCACTGAACTGCTTGATGAACTTCTTATAATATTGAGCTAATTTATGAAATCTTCTCACCTCTATTGCAGAATTGGGAGTAGACCAATTGACAATGGCTTCCACTTTGCTTGGATCCATATTGAGGTTTCCATGAGACAACACAAACCCAAGATATACTAACTCCTTCTTTATGAATTCTCACTTGTCCAAGTTGATCATTAGGTTCTCTTCATGCAATCTTTTGAACAGAATTTGCAGATGCTTTTAGTGTTCTTCTTTAGTCCTACTAAATATTAGGATATCATCCAAGTATACCACAACAAACTTACCAATGTAATCCTTGAGTACTTCCTTCATCATCCTCATGAATGTAGATGGTGCATTAGATAGCCCAAATGGCATCAAAAGCCATTCATATAAACCTTTTGTAGTTTTGAAGGTTGTCTTCCATTCATCTCCTTCAGTGACTCTAATTTGGTGGTAACCACTCTTTAGGTCAATCTTTGTGAAGTACTTTGCTCCTCCTAAACAGTCCATTAGGTCTTCTATCCTAGGAATAGGAAACCTATACCTAATAGTGATTCGGTTAATGGATTTGGAATCATTGCATAGCCTCCAAGTTCCTCCCTTTTTTGGTGCTAGGATAGTGGGTACGAAACATGGACTAATACTCTTTCTAATGAGGCCTTGGTTTAAGAGCTCTTGGATTTGTTTGGCAATTTCTTCATTTTGTTGAGGGGTTATCTTATAGGAAGCTTTGTTAGGAAGGGTAGCTCCTGGGATAAATTCAATTTGGTGACTAATAGATTTCTTAGGGGGTAGGCTTTCAGGTTTACCATCACTGACAATGTCTCTGTACTCTTGAAGAAACTCTTGTACTTCTTGAGGAATATCTTTCCTCTTCACTATCTTCTCTGCATCTTCTTTCTTTGGCTTCAAAACCAAAGCATATGCTACTCCCTCTCCTTCCTCTATAGATTCTAGGAACTCCTTCTCACTCACCAATAGGACATTAGGGATTGAAGTCTTCACTTCTCCTTCTTCCAGCATTGACTGGATTTTGAAAGTCACACCATCCTTCTTAAAGGAATATGCATTCTTAACTCCATCATGCATGGTATTTCTATCGAATTTCCATGGTCTACCAAGTAATAGGTGACATGCATCCATAGGTAGGAAATCACACAATACCTTATCCTTATATCTTCCAATTGAGAATTCTACTCATGCTTGTTCATTCACAAGGACATGTTGTCCTTTGTTCAACCAAGTAACCTTGTATGGGTTACTATGTGGAATCCTCTTCATCTTTAGTTTACTAATTGCTTCCTTTGATACAATGTTATCAGTAGACCCTGAGTCTATTATGACTCTATATACTTTATCCATCGTCTTGCATTTCACTCTGAAAAGTGATCTTCTCTGGCTTGGCTCTTCTCTCACTGGTTCTTTGATCAATGTTCTCCTTATCATCAGATTCTCTCCTTCCTCTGATTCTTGGGGTACCTCATGGTGTTTAGTTCCACCACTAGACTCCTCTTGCATAAAGTTAACTCTTTTGTCTCCTCCTTGAGAAGTAGAGCCTTTCTCTAGACACCTATAGGTAGGATGTCTCATATGATTACAGTGATAGCATTTCATTGTTGCAAAGTAGGAGCCTCTTCCTTGGCTATTACTTCTTCCTCTCCAATTTTTGTTAGAGCCTCTTCCTCTGTTGAAGCCTCCTCTGCTTGAGCTTCCTTCTTGTTGTTATGTCAGCTTGGTTTCTCCTTGGTTCTTGGAAACTGAACTTCTACCACCATATCCACTTCTTTGTCCTCTGTTATCTCTTCCTCTACCTCTGCCTCTGGTATTACTAGAGTCTTGTTTCTTTCTCAATTTCTCTTCCACCTTTATTGCAAGTTGGTGGCATCTATGAATAGTGGTGGGAGTAAGAAAACTTAGTTCATCTTGTATAGTCCATTTAAGACCATTAAGGTATCTAACTACCTTCACAGTTTCCTCTTCTACAATCCTTTCTCTCATGCATAGTCTTTGAAACTCTTCAGTATAAGATTTAACATCCAAGTCTTTTGCCTAAGACTTTGTCTCCTTTTATGCAACTGAATCTCATAGTCTTCAGGTACATATGCCTCCCTGATTTTGGCTACCATAGCCTTCCAAGTGGTTATGGGTCTCTTTTCTTCCTTCTCTCTCTCATCTTGGATAAATTTCCACCAAGTGAGTGTAGACCCTCTTAGTCTAGCCTTTTCCACTTTCACTTTCTGTGCCTTAGTTATACCATCACATTCAAAGTGTTTTTCTAGTCCTTCTATCCAATCTAGGACTATCTCTAGTTCCATCTTTCCAATAAAGATAGGAACTCCTTCCAATGCCTTTTACTCAATGCTTTTAGTGCCTTCAAGAATGCTTCATCAGTAAGAACAGGTTCAGTTTCAGGGACCTCATCATCCAAGGCTATTTCTTTTCTTTTTCCTTCAACTTTATCTTTCACTTCTTCAGTCTTTTCTTCTACTTGGTCCACTTTGTGTTCCAATTGTGCTAATCTCTCTCTGAGCAATCTATTCTCTTCTTCTTTCTCATCCACTTTATTTTCCAACTCTTCATTTTCCACCACTTTAGACTCTCCTACTGACTCTTCTAGTTGTAACATTCACCACAAGCCAAATCTTAACTGGATCTGATACCAATCTAATAGAAACTCTCTAAGGTGTGCTTGCACAAACTCTTCTAGGACACTTCTAGTTCCTAGTCTCCAAAAGATCCTACTCTCATCCCTAGGATCTTCCAATCTATAGCTTAGCTATCCTAGAACCTCTCCAACACCACTCTATGAGTTGGTGATCACTGTGCTTCACCTTGGGGGTAACTATCAACCAATTGTTCTTCAATCTCTTACTCCACCTTGGAAGATTCCAAGTGTATTCTCATCACCATTTCATCACAAGTGTTGCAGGGGTGAAATTCTTGTTAAGAAAAATTATTGCCTCCCATATTATCCCATTAGAATAGATCATCAATGGTTCTACAAACGATCTCAAGACAAACACTGAATTTGGTCTTTTAGGCCTAATAGGTCAATTAGCCCTATACAGTGGCTTTTTCTCACTTTTCTCACAAAAATCCCAAAAAAAACCCCAAAAAAACTTGATGTTCAGACACCCTTTTCCAAGATACAAAGGATTTTTGTGGTCTTAGGGTTCTACGGCCTATGTACAGAAAGTTCCTAGAATTCAGGGCTAATAGGGCTATTTTTGTGCAGTCTTCTGATTTCTACTTGGAAATCTATCTTAATGGATTGGAAAATGCCTAATCCTCTCAGGAGGTATCTATATGACCTATATACTTGTGAAAATATGCTTTGTTTCATGTTCCTAACCTTTCCCCTACAATTACACTTCATTAGAACACTCTCATGCATCTAACCGGGTACACTAAACTCGCCTAGGGCATGACTTTAAAATTAGCTGGCTTACTCTTCTGATCTCCTCCTTCCATATGTACACTATAAAATGGATTCCCTTCCATATCCCTCTATGCTGTGATAATTTTCACGATGGAGAGCTATGGGGGAGCCATGTTTCCTAAACTTCTTAAAGCAACACCAACAACTATACTACTTGCAAAACAATTCGAAAATCTAATCTAGTGAACTCAAAACAACTTCACCACTAAATGAAAATTTATTAAAACTATCTCTACCACACTAATGAAACTTTGGATTACTTATTTCAATCCATCTAATAACTCATGAACTCAAAACAAGTCAAATGTATGCAAAAACCAGAACTCAGAGCTTCTCATTCAAATTCAAATTCACTCATTACATCATCCTCTCTTGGGAAATGGGATCCTACATGTCTAAATATGACTTCCCCATGATTATAGACCATTACATTAAATAACCACCATCATTCTTTGAAAGGAATCCTATTCTACCAAATTTTGTCATGCAACTTTCAAAAGTTACAAATGTTGTCATGCAACATTTTGACAACTTTGACAACTTTGCATAAAATAAACTCTAATGACCTCTAATCGACCTAGTATGATGTAAAAACATCCTAGAGGCCTTTTTAGGCATATTCCTACCCTTTCCTAATCCTTAGAGGCTTTTCGATCTATTTTCCCACTTTAGGCTTAATCTAACATTAACCACTAATAAAGAAAAAAACATCTAGGTTGGATTGAGCCTAGTCAAATCCACCTAGGTAAACACATGCAAGACCTTCTAAGGTCAAAACCAAATTCTACTGACTTGGCTAAGGTCAATACATGCCAAAAAAAAATTATAATTGAGGATTAGCCTAGGTGCTCCTGCACCAAGATCTAACTATGCCTACAAATAATTCTTAACATTGTAAACACATAATTCTTGACATTATAATGAATGTTTGCTTTGTGCTTTTCTTGTCTATGCAAAATGTTCTGGAGGAGGGGAATCAAACTTATCTAATATAACCATGCCTACACATAATTCTTAACATTATAATGAATGTTTTCTTTGTGCTTTACTTATTTGTGCAAGATGTTTGATGAGGGAGAATCAAAGTTATCTGCTCTAAGGGTCCATTTGTTTGGTGGAAATAAATAATGATGGAATTGTCAAATTCCAATATTTGACAATTCATGGAGTTTGAAATCCAGAAAATGGTTTTTGGAATATGGTTGGAACCGTTTGGTACACCTGGAATTTATAGTGAGAAGATGCATTTTCTGTGTATGGTTCCATAATTATGGAATTGGAATACCACCTAATTAACGTTTTTTGTAATTTTTAATTTTTTTTAACAAGAATGAAATGTGATTTAAATGTGATTTTTGTTATGTGATTTAAATATGATTTTTGTTATGTGATTTATATGTGATTTTTGTTACGTGATTTAAATGTGATTTTTTTAAAGTGATTTAAATGTGATTTTTCTTGACTATACCATGTTAGAGAGGAAAATAAATGATTCCAAAAAAAATATCAGATTAATTTGCAAATAATCATGACATGACTATAAATTTGTCCAATGTATCTTTACAAAATCATAAACAAGTTAACTCCAAGGTTAACTCATAAAAGAGAAACCAAATTCATTAGGAAAGTTCCCTATCTTTTAAGAAAATTTATGCATATGGTCCCAACAAACAAGTTTGATAATAACACAAAGAAGGCATCATAGAAAGATAATTTCAGCTTTGGCCATTTAAGCAATCTCGGCCCTAGCCACCTCTTGAGCCTTACACAACTTGTAATCATTTCCTTCATCATGTATATATGTAGATGGGGCATCATCAACCCACCTAAAAATTTTGCATCCATTATTCCCCTACAATATCGATCTACATTAGTTCTTACTATAATGATTATAAGTCATTATTTCTAAAGATAAAATATTTTAGCATTAACAACCTTTTTTCTATTTGGGCAACACCAAAATTGGCACCCATGATTAGTCTTTGTGTGTGAGATCTTCAACATGCATGGGCCAACACCACATTGACAATTATGCATTAACACATCTCTCAAAGCCATCAACCCTATATCAATAATGCACCATCAATACTACATTTGTTACATGAATATTATAATAAACCCTGTGTCTATCTCTTAAGATGAAAATATAATAAATTTATTTGTAAATAATGGTTTTCACTCAAATACTTTACCATTTTAAATGCCTCAAGTATACTTGTTATAAACAGATTTTGAACAGTTAATCTAATTCTTCTTATTCTCCACAAATCTAGAAAAAATCCCTATAAAAATCTACAGAGCACTAATCTAATTCTTATATGAAAAGGGAGAGGACAGAATTAGATATAGGCTTATATGAGATTATATAACCAGTATAAAGTTACAGTGAAAGGAAAACATCAATCACTGAGCATTATGGAAGTAAAACCAATTTCTAAGGCTTCCAAGAAAAACATAGAATCAGAGATAAGAAAGTATTTAAGTCTACATCTATCACGGCCTGACTGTGTTAATATGCAAGCAACATAGCTTAAGAATAACAGATAACTCGGTAAGACTATTTAACCGGAGCATCCACCAACCTATCAATATGTGGATGTTATCATGTTCAATAGACTAGTATGCTCTCCACAAAACATAATCAAATAACTCTTTGTACAACATGTGTTCAGCTAAAGTATCATAATTTTAACATATTTTGCTCTTAGCTATTTCATGTAATGTCACACATGGCTTAAATTTGATATCATGTGTGTACATTTTTTATATAATAGCAATTTGCTAACTGTTTACTGGAGATCTATACACTCCAACCTTCAAGGATTATTAAATACCATATAATATTGTATGTCCATAATTCCTTTTCAATTTAGCATAATGTCTATTTACATGTCTAAATGAAGTGTGACACATATGGAAACATCTCTAATTTTTACCAAAATTGAATCATTTAGATATTTTTGAGCTCATCATTTTCCAGAGCTTTAAAGAGGGTGGGTAACTTTTACCAATTTCTTTGTAAAGCTACAAATAAATATATCTCAAACCAATAAAACAAGTAGAAAAGCAATAACAACATTTAGAAAATTACCTGTATACACCTAAAATATCCTCATATAGATAATAAGTGCACTTGGAAAAATGGCAGAGAAGAACATTATTACGAACAAGGCAGATGTTAGGGAAAAATGATCATTCCTTGCTAGAGAGGATAAGGCAAGATTTCTTGATCAAGAACCGAGAAACAATAATTTTTTGTATAAAGACAAATATTTTATCAAGTATTTAAGTGCTGATAAAGGGTGGGATTCTCTTGGTATTTGGAATGGTCCTGCATCTCAGCATGTACGACAACATCGAAAGAATGGAAGGAAATATGCTTAGTTAGGTAGTTTTATTGTTTCTTCTTTGGATATTGGTAAGCAGCCTCATGTTCCTGATAACTTTGCAGTATTGTACAAACAATTTACCTTTTATGGTTCTACTGAATATGCTACAAATGGTTATCGTGATGATTTTTTAGATATTAGGGCTCCTCTACCTCCCTATGAGATTAATGATGAATGGCATCTAGTTAAACCTAATAAATCTTGGAGAGTTAGTAGGCAGGCCCATCGAATTAGGAGTAACTCTATTCAAAAACCTTTTATTGGTTTGGATCTCTATAATTCCTTGAAAACTTTGCAATCACTGAAGGAAAATGTACCTAAACCAATTTATCCTTTAAAATTTAATCCACCAATCAATACACCTCAGATTATTAAGTCCCTACAAGATGCATGCCTTGAAATACTATGAAATAATTAATTGTCTGTCAGTTTACCTTGTCTGTCCTTATTCTCCTTGATTACCGATAAGTAGTAAAACTTATTTACCGATGCTCAATAAATATGCAGAGTATACCAATCAATCCAAAAATGCATATGTGAAATGTGAAACAATAAAGTTATAAACCATACACACATAACACATGAATTTTAACGTGGAAACCCTGTTAAGGGAAAAAACCACTGGGACCGGTACCCCAAATTTTCACTCTTCTGAAGTGAGCCCTATTAGGAGCCAACCCTGTTAAAGGTTACAAACACACTGTTAAGTG
>MU223208.1:336610-366288 GCA_018584345.1 Thuja plicata | reverse complement strand
TTTGCCTTCTTGTTCTCAAATGCTACTCTGTGACCTAAATTATTCAGCTGAGAAACACTCAATAGATTATAATTCAATCCTTTTACCCAATAATCATTTTCACATTTAATCAGGTTATTCAACATTACTGTTCCTTTACCTTCAATTGGACAAGGTGTATCATTTCCCTTTCTTATTGTACCACCATTATAGTATTCAAAAGTATTAAACTTTTCTTTATCATCGGTCATATGGTGAGTGTAGCCACTATCTATAATCTAGATATCATTCTTACTAATCTTAGATATGAGTGTAGTTTCTTCATACCTTTCATCTTCATCTAAATCATCTTTCATAGCTACAAATACTATCTTGATATCATCATCCAGTTTGGTATCAGAATCTTCATCTTTACAAGCAGCTAGATAGCTAGCCTTCTTTCCTTTATCCTTGTAATCTTAGGTATCATTTCTTTTTTATTGTTGGTAACCTCTGTAATCTTTGTTATCACCTCTATCAGATTTCTTCTCAAAATATTTGTTATCAATTCTGTCATCTTTTCTTTTGTTAGGACATCTTGCAGCAAAGTGTCCAATCTCTTTACAATTAAAACATACAAGTGGTAACTTGCCTTTGTATTTACCTTTGCCTCTTTTCATTCTTCTCGCCATGAGTGCTTCTATTTCATCTAGATCTTCTTCTTCACTTTCGCTTTCACTGTCTCTTCTAGATGATTGTCTCTGACTAGATTTGCTTATTCTCATAAAAGACTTAAATGCAGACTCTAAACTTGGTAAGACACTATTATCAAAGTTATTCATCTCAAATGAAATCAGTCTACCAATTAGGCTATCAAGAGTGACTGTACTATTTGTTACTACTCTCATTTCTTAAATAGAAGAGACTCTAATAGCATATACAAGCAATAAGGTTCTTGAGATTTTACTTACCACTGTCTCCTCTTCAATTGTACCTCCAACGCCTCGTATAGCATTGAATACTTCTTTTATTCTTGTGTTGTACTATTTTTTTTTCACCTTCTTTCATTCTGAGATCATCAAACTTTCCTCTAAGGCTTTCTGCCTTGGCTCTCAGAACATTTGTATCACCTCCATGTGCAAGTTTTAGTCTGTCCCACATTGTCTTTGCATTTTTGCAATCTTTGGCATCTTCAAATTCAGCATCAGAGAGTGAGGAAGAAAGCTCTATAACCATGCAGTTATGTTCATGCTTCACTCTCAATTGATCTACCATCAATGGTCATGTAGGCAACACATATTCAGTATCTAAGTATTGAGTAATATCATTGCCAATACCTGATAGGTGAATTCTTATCCTACTTTGTCATGAAGCAAAGTTGTCTTTGTTCAACTTGGGCACATCTCGTCTGTTCATCTTGTGATCTTTACTTAGGTATTGAAACCTTCCTTCTAAGAACACAAGCTCTGATACCAATTGTTAGTAATAACTAGGAGGGGGGGTGAATCAGTGGCCTCAAAAATTTATCCTTTAAACTTTAATCCACCAATCAATACACCTTAGATTATTAAGTCCCTACAAGATGCATGCCTTGAAATACTTTAAAATAATTAACTATCTATCGGTTTACCTTGTCTGTCCTTATTCTCCTTGATTACCGATAAGTAGTAAAACTTATTTACCGATGCTCAATAAATATGCAGAGTATACCAATCAATCCAGAAATGCATATGTGAAATTTAAAATAATAAAGTAATAAACCATACACACATAACACATGAATTTTAACGTGGAAACCCTATTAAGGGAAAAAACCACTGGGACCAGTACCCCAAATTTTCACTCTTCTGAAGTGAGCCCTATTAGGAGCCAACCCTGTTAAAGGTTACAAACACACTGTTAAGCGTGACCTTGTTAGAGGATTTTTATACATAGGTTGTCACTTAGTATCTAGCATCTACACTACTATCCTTGAATCAGCCTTCTTCTTAGACTGTCAATAGGCTTTATGCTAATCTTACTACCATCCTTGAATTAGCCTCCTTCTTAGACTGTCAATAGGCTTTAGGTAAGACCGATGCTACTATCATGAATCAACCTTTTTAGTAATCTAT
Source organism: Thuja plicata (assembly GCA_018584345.1). Lineage (NCBI taxonomy): Eukaryota > Viridiplantae > Streptophyta > Pinopsida > Cupressales > Cupressaceae > Thuja > Thuja plicata. Next base: position 364,216 of record MU223208.1, on the reverse strand, counting down.
TAGGATATACCTCAATTATAGAATACTATTAAGTCCTACTCTGTTAAGAGACTTAATGCTTCAATGGTTAAACTGAAACACAATGACATGTTTCAATTCAATTCAATTCCTTTGTGCTCCACACTTTCTGGTCTGTTATGTTATGCTTCACTGTTCGTCGATTTCTGCAGAATTCTTTAGCTCTCCCTTAGCTTGATTGATCAGGACTATATGAATTTTATCCTTCACCAATTTCTCTTCACCATCTTCTTTCTATTCACTCCCCTTCTGTGTATCTGATTGGTTGCGAAAAATGAATTATTCTTGTCTCTTATATAGACATGATATTCCTTAATTCTTGATTCTTGATTCTTGATTCTTGGCATGAAAAACAATCCAGCCAATTTGATTTATGACTTTAACTCCTGATTTATCTTGTAGTTATCTTCTTGCCAACTGTATAAATCAATTTCTTAACTGTGGTCGAATAAAACAAATAAAAAAATTAGTTAATTCTATCATTAAGCTCTGCCAGCTAGATATTTTGTCATTTTTTGATCTCTCTGTTCTGTCGGTCAATTCTGCAGTTCATCATCAGCGACAACTCTCAGTTCCATCAATGTAACTTCAGTTAGCTTCGGGATCTCCATCTGTCGGGCATCATTGGATCTTGCTTTTCGGGCAACACTATCTTCTGCTCGTCGAGCATCACTGTGACTTTATCTCTGTCTTTACCGATGGTGTGCACTCTGTCGGTGTTGTCTGTCACTTAGTGAATACTTGACTTTTATGCATTGTTGAAAGAATAACCTTTGTTCCATTGATTCTCTAAAGTATTTGGCATTATGTACATGACCATACAGATGATATCAAGTTGACATAAATGATAATACAAACCATTAACTGGTTTAATGCCTTACATCATCTTCAACTTAACATTATCAAACATTCAATCAGTTATATCTCATCAGAACATATTGTAATTGAATTAGGCAATATATACACTAAAGGTATGATGAATCATTGTAGAAATCATGGAATTTTTGTCAAATGGTTGGGATTTGGTTTTTCATCAGATAGTATCGCGGGATGGTTTAATTTTACATTCCTGGGTCAGGTGAGTATAACCATACTTCCCAATAAATTTTTATTCTTGGATTGTTCAAAAATATTTTTTTTAAAATCACTACTAGATGGTGTTTTCCCTAATTTCAATAATTTAGGCTTTTTATTTATTGATTGGTGCAGTAATTTTAATCCTGTCAATGTGGAAAATTTGGAAGTCATTCGCTGGGTAACTCTTCCAAATCTTCCAGTTGAGATTATACATAGTAATATCATTAAGGATATCGCTAATAAAATTGGTAAATTTTTTGATTTAGATAGGGATTTCATACGAAACTCATACATTAAATTTGCAATCAGGTTAGATAATTTGGTGAAGCATCTTAGGACTATTAAGCTAAAAATAGGTGAAGAATTTTATAACAATAACCCAAAATTTAGTGAATCCCCATCTTACTCTAAGAATAATCTAGGAACTAAATTTGATTCAAATGAACCAATTACACAGGCTTGTCATAGTAGGGATAATTATTATCATACTCAATCAGGAAAATACATAGACTCCATTTTGAGAACTCCATCCCTTCCTCTAGAGAAAATGAATCCTATAGATTCGTATATCCAGATGAAAGATTATGAATCAATAAATGTCCTTAGTCCTAGTATAAGTAATATGGAGAGTAGGAGGTTAGTACTTGATTCACCGACAAGAGAAAATTATGATGCAATCTTTGAAGATTTGGAAGAGGGGTAAATTGAGTCGGGTAATCCCCAAAATGATTTCAATGTGGAATCTGATAGGTTGGTTTGACCAATAAGTCTGAAGCAGATTGATCAAATTAGTGAATCATAGGATATAGATTTAGAAACATATAAAAACTGCCTACTTAAAATTTTGAATCGGGTGGAAGCTATACAGGAAATGGTAAATGTTGAACTTAAGTGTATTGAGAAAGGCAATATCCTTCATAAATACAAGATTAAAGAATATAATATAGAAGGCAATGAGATTCTGAACCTTGCTAGTACCGAGGGCCATATTAATGAGGGAGATTTCCTTGAAGAATAAATTTATGAATTACTAGGATTAGAATATCCTCCTAGGAGTGCCTCTCAGCAAATTGATCATGAAACTATGGTAGAAGATTTGGCAAAGATTATTCAAGATGAGGAACAAAGAGAGCAAGTTGTAGAACCATAGATAATGGGTAGAGAGATAGAAATTGCAGGAGATATTAAGGGTTTAGCAATAACTACCAAAGGAAAGGATCAGCCTAATTGTGCAAAAGTACCAAAAAAGAGGGGTCAAAAATCTCTTAGTGAATTAAGAAACATCTCAGCCAAGGCTGCAGGTCAGGCTAAATTAACAACGTTATATGCTGGGAAGGGGAAGTGCCTTCCCACGACCCCATGAAACTCATTACATGGAATGTTAGAGGTGTAAATACCCCTAACAATAAATGCATCTTAAAAAGATTCTTAAAAACATTTGAGGATGATTGTATCCTTCTACAAGAAACTAAATTAGGGGAGGAAGAACTGACCAAATCAGGAAACAAGCTAGGTATTTAGAAAAAAATTGGGGAAGCGGATTTAGGTGCTTCAGCAGGAGTAGCAATCCTTTAGGATCCTATAAAATTAATATATGGGAAAATTAATGGTATTAAAAGCACATTGAGGAAGGTATCATTTATACTAATTAATATATATGGTCCGATCAATTTAGCAGAAAAATTAATAGTATGGGATGAAATAGGACATTTCTTTTTGGAATATGAGAATTCACCTATAATCATTGGAGGTGATTTTAATGCTATTCTAAACCAAGAATAAAAAAGAGGAGGACTTGGAAAAGACTATTAAAATGAAGAATTTTAGAGAGTGGGTTAATTGACATGAATTGATGGACATTAAAACATCTAATGGAATTTTTACATGGATTAATAGAAGATCACGATTTAGTAATATCGCAGAAAAGTTAGATATGTTTTTATTTAGAGGAAGTCTAACAACTTTTGACTTTAATTTTGAATCCTTTATCATCCTGACCTCGGATTCAGATCATTTTCCAGCAGTCTTGGTGATAACTGAAAATGTAAAACCTAGTAGAAATCCATTTAGATTTGAAAAAATGTGGCTTCTTGATAATAATATCTTAGAAATGATAAAACAATGGTGGGTGGAATCATGTTTTGGAGGATCTAGGGCGTATGTGTTCATGTGTAAGCTTAAGAAAATTAATATGAAACTTAAAGACTGGAAAAATGTCACTTTTGGGAACATTCATGAAGCCAAAATGAATACTAAAATAGAGCTAAATAAACTTAACGAGGAAGTTAATAAATCTGGTATGGACCTTAATATTTTTCTAAAGGAAAAAGAACTGGTGCAAAAATATGAGGATATTTTACTTAAAGAAGAGGTTTTCTAGAAGCAAAAATCTAGAGAAACTTGGTTAGATGGAGATAGAAATACCAAAAAAATTCATAATAGTACTAAAATTTGAAGGCAAATTAATAAGATTAGTAGGATCAATAACTCAAAAGGAGATGAGTTAGAAGACCCACAACTTATTGCTAATGAAGCAATACATTATTTTTGTAATCTATTAAATAACAGAGAGGGATCTAACTAGACTACCTAAGAAGATATTTTCCAATACATTACTAAGATTATTAGTAAAGAACAAAACCAACGTTTGATGGCTAGGATTACTAAGGAAGAAATTGAGACTACCCTTTACCAACTTAATTCTGATAAAGCACCAGGACCATATGAGTTTCCCACTTTCTTCTTTTAGAAATGTTGGTCTTTTGTCAGTGATGAGGTGACTAAGGTCCTAGAAGGTATTAGAAATCTAGGCATAATACTTGAGGAAATTAATAATACTTTTTTTTCTCTTATTCCAAAGAAAGAAGAGGTTAGGAATGCAGAATATTTTTGACCAATCGCTCTATGTAATACACTTTACAAAATTTTCACCAAAATCCTTGCTAATAGATTGAAATCAATCCTACCAATTATAATTGTTGATGAGAAAACAGGTTTTGTGCCCGGTAGATCGATTATAGATGGGGTAATAATTATCCAAGAGGCAATACATACAATCCAAAACAATGAAGAATCTAGTATGCTACTAAAATTGGATATAAAAAAGCCTATGATATGGTAGATTGGTGATTCCTCAGTAAATGTATGGAAGCTTTTGGCTTCTCTAAGTAATGGATTAACCTTATTTTTGAATGTATATCTACACCTAGGATTTCAATCTTGGTAAATGGAAATCCAGAAGGCTTCTTTAAGATTTTGCGAGGAATTCGGCAGGGGGACCCAATTTCCCCTTTTCTTTTCATCATCATGGCTGAAGCATTGGGAAGATCCTTATCAAAATCTAGAGACAGGGGTTCCATAAAAGGTATTAGAATAACTAGCAAGATCGACCCAACTAATCATCAACAATTTGTTGATGACTCTATGCTATATGGGAGTGCTGAAAAAGAAGCAAAGAAAATGAAATTAGTATTAGATAAGTATTCATTAGCATCTGGCCAAGTCATTAATAAAAATAAATCAAATATTTTCTTCTTCAATACTCAAGATAGAATAGAAGATGCGATCATAAGGATTATGGAATTTAAAAGGGGCATGTTGCCCACTAAATACATAGGCTTACCTTTAGACAAAGGATTAAAGAATTCTAATTAATGGGATAATGTGATAAAAAAAGTGGGAAAGAAATTTGATTCATGGAAAGGTAAGTGGTTGTCATCTACAGATAGAAAAACTATGATAAAATCTGTTATATCTACAATACCAATCTACCAATTGTCTTGTTTACAATTGCCAGTTGGCATTAGACAAAAACTTATTCAGAATTTTATATCGTTCTTTTGGAAAGGAGAAAATGATAAAAATAAAATAACATTAATTGCATGTGATACCATATGTAAGGCAAAGGAGAATGGAGGAACAAATATTAAGGATATTAAAGATCAAAATCTTTCTCTAGGTACAAAATTAGTTTGGAAAATTATAAGATATCCAGAGCTTAAATGGGTGAAGATTTTAAAACATAAGTATTTAGATGGTGAGGATCCTCTGAGTATATTAAGACACAAAAATCCTCCTAAAGGATCTAGGATATGGAATTTTATAAGAAATTGCAAAAGAATAATCTCAAATGATGTCACATGGAACATTGGAAATGGTAAAAGAGCTTTACTCTGGGATGATTCTTGGGGGGTTATACATCCATAGCTAAGTTGATTAATGATAATGAGACTATAGAAATATTAAAAGCTAATGTTGGGATATATGTTAAAGATTATATCAAATTCTCATATGGTAACCCAATGTTAGGATGGGGATGGAATATAAGTAGGAATGATTACATTTCAGATGATTTTGTCAATCAGTTAATAACATACTAAAGGATAGGCACATAACCCCTAGTGATACTAATGATAAGGTAATATGGAGTCCAAATTAAAATGGGGAATACAATACTAAGGATGGGTACAAATGTCTTTATAAAAGGAAAGGCTTTGTGACTTTTGATCTTCCCATTGATTTATGTTGGAGTAAATTGTGTTTACCTAAGGCAGGGATGTTCACTTGGTTAGCTCTCCAAGGAAGGTTATTGACTGGTTAAACCTTCTGTAAAATGGGCTATTATGGCCCATATAGATGTGTGTTATGTAAGTGGGAGGAAGAAAGTATCGATCATCTTCTACTTAATTTTAATTTCATAGAAAAATGTTGGAGATGGTTGAAAAAAAGATTGAATTGGCACTCTGCCAATCCTTTCAAACTTGTTAACTTTCTGAAAGGATGGCCTTGACCCAGGAATGAAGATTTATATAATATAATTTGGATCATAGCCCCCTCACTTATACTTTGGGAAGTATTGAAAGAAAGAAATCATAATATTTTCAAGGATGTAGAATTGCAAATCAATCAATTTTTAAACAAATTAGAAGTCGCAATCGTAGAAGTAGTTAATAGTAGAATTTTTTTGAGTAAGAAGATGAGAAATTTTACTATACAAGATGATAGAACTAGAAACATATGGATAAGATTAAAAATACCACCAATTGAGAACTATCCTAAAAAAGATATCGAGAAGCTAAGGCAAGATTAAAAAAATGGATGGCTCCAGCTCTAGGATGGTATAAACTTAATTTTGATGGTACTTCTAGAGGTAATCATGGGATAGTTGGGATAGGAGTGTGCATATATAATAGTAAGGGTGATTTAATAGCTAGTCTATCAGACCCTATAGGTATAAGAACTAACAATGAAGCATAATTCCTTTCCCTCATTGAAGGGTTAAAACTCAGTAGTAAAATAGGTATTAAGAAATTGGAAATTGAGGGATATTTGACATTGATTGTTAATGCGGTTAGGAAAGGATAACTACCTATTTGGAAGCTTAATGGGTATGTAAAATATGCTATGTGTATTATTACATTCTTAGATCACTTTACCATCAATCATATCTATAGAGAGGGTAACTGAGAGGCAGATAAATTAGCTAATTTAGGGGCCGATAAGGTCAGAACTGGTATAGGCTAATGTAGAAGAACCTAATAATCCTTAAAGGATCATAATTTTTAATTAATATACAAGGAAAAAAAAATTTGAACTGTCGGTTACATGATCATCGAGTGATAGCATTTAGTCAAGGGCAGAGGTCACCAAAACAATCAAGCGCAGAGGTCACCGAAAATGTATTAGCATAGTGATCACCAAAATTAGTGAATACCAATAGCACTATCACCGACAGACAGTTCAAAGAGTAAACCGAGAGAATAGTTTATAGAGTAACCTGAGAGCACAATCTATAGAGTAACCCGAGCACCAATCTACCGAGAGAAAATTTTATTCCTGAGAAAAGTGGATCTGAGATACACATCAGCTAAAAGCACTTTAGTCTTAAAAATAGCTTTATGCTTAGCTATAAAACCATTTCTTGAGGATCAAGTAAAGCATAAGTAATCGTTTTAATCAGTTTAATTGGTTGTAAACATGAGAACTAAGAGATCAAGGTCAAGTTGTAAACCTTTGATCATATAATTTTTCCTGTAAAGCGTGAAACCTAATTAGGTCAAAACCTTTATATATATAGATGTATAATCATTCAAGAGGATGATGATTGTAGTTGGAGAAGACATCTATTTATCAGACAGAGAGTTTCATGCAGACAGACACAAAAGGAAGAATTTAGTTATGAAGAACTAGATTCAAGGCTACCGAGCAGAACATAGGTATTATCAATCACAATTAGGTGATACATAATTTTGTGAACTTAAAGGATCTATATTCAGCAATTCCAGATTGCAAGTTATCAGGTCATAAGTATTTTTGTCTACTCTCTAACAATATTAGCAAATAGAAGAAATCCTTCAAGAAGGTGGACTTAACAGTCTTATTGTAAATCTCTTAACCAAGTGCACAAATACATTGTGTTGCTAAAATATCTTAACTGAGTAGACTTAACAAGTCTAACATGTTACTCCTAACAGGGTAAGATCATCAAAAGTGATCAAAACTTGTAACCTTAACTGACACCTTCCATTCTGTGGATAGTGAAGCTTTGTGGGTTTCATCCCCACTGCAGTTTTTACCTTCTAACATGGGTTTTATGTGTTACCAATTCTTGTGTAATGTGTAACTAAGTTTCATGAATGTTTCTATGATTGTTTACATGCACTTACATTTATGTTATGATATTACATGCATAAGGTAGAAAAGAAATATGGTCGGTAATGCAAGAAAAGATTACTAAGGTTAATTGATAAAAGTTTTAAGGGTATTGATTGACCCCTCCCCTCTCAGTACACACCATTCCATTATTCCAACAATTGGTATCAGAGCTAGATCTCTTATTTGGAAAATTTTAAATCACTTGAGAGAAAATAACATACAATGGAAAGGTATAAGCTTGATAAAAATATTGAAAATCATAAGTTGGAGATACAGATTTTATTTAAGCAATACAAATAAGAAAGAAACAAGATGAAATAATTATTGGCTGAAAGAAAATTCATGGCATCTCGCTACAATGAAACTGACTATCATGAAGAAGAGATACCTAATTTATTTGATTCATTGGGCTCTGCATCTGGTAATACATCTGACATCTGAAGGAAGCATTACAAGTCTGAATGAAATTAATCAACATTTGACTGAACAAGTGAAGGTACTAAAAATTGGTCAAGAGACACAGATGGTAAGAATTATTGATGTTATGAATAATGCAAGACAAGCTGAACAAGAAAGAACATTAGTTATTGATGAAAAAAGGAAGATCATTGAGAAGTTGCAACAGAAAGAATATGAGATACAAAGACTTATTGAACATCACATTGAGATCACCAATCAAATAGTTCTTGTGAGTCATGAGGCCAACTGAGTGAACATATAACTCAATGGAAAATTGGAAGCTATTGGTGAACTAAGAGAAGAAAATGAGAAACTAAAGCATGAAGTGAAGATTCAACAAAAACATAATGATATGATCAAGAAAGCTGAAGAAAGTACAAAAAGAATGGATGATTTTCTGAATGGACAAATAAGACTCAACAATAATACCAGTTTAGGGTATACCAAGCATGGAGAATCATCAAACCAATCTGATCAAAGGAATGTCTACACAAATCCAAGAGAAAAGAAGCAGTCATGCAATCACTGTGGAAAACCAGGCCACACATCAAATGTTTGCAGGAGAAAAGCTAAAGGTATTCCTAAATCTACTTCTACATTCATAGGTAATTGTTATAACTATAACAAGCATGGACACAAAGCACATGAATGCAGATCTAAGGTGAACAAACCAAAGAAGGAATCCTACATGGAAAAATACTATCCTACTTGCAAAATGCATGGCCACACATCTCATGAATGCAGGAAAAAGAAAAAGCAAGTATGGAAACCTAAAGAGAAAGAAAATGCTTATAAACCGAGAAGATTCTATAACTCATATGTTTGGGATTGCAACACATGGGTAAATTGCACAACATTTGGTAGATATGGACACATAGCTACAAACAGCATGAGGAAATGGATATGAATATTGAGAAACTGGACCAACTCCGGAATGGCATGCTTACATTGTCATAAGGTTGATCACCTAAGAAAGGACTGCAGAGACCGAGTGACAAAGTCAAGCACTTTTGCAAATGGAAACACTATTGAAGATATCAGGAGAATGAGAAATCAAATGTGGAGGAACTCTTCAATCAAAGATGATGCTGGACCAAGCACCACAGTAGGTGAAAACTCATCCAATGGATCTAGTGATTTCACCACCCCCACCTAAGAAAAACAAGTAAGTATGGAACTGCACTCTACGAAGTTATATTTTACATCAGTTCCAATATTCATTGATAATATGCCAAATTATATTGAATGGAAATGTACTATGGTATTACTTGTTATGATTTTGTGAATCCAATCTAGTTGGTCAATACATATCGAGCATCGTCAGTGTACAAAATAAAAACAACCAAGTTGTCAATATAAACCGAGCATCATCAGTAAACATGTGAAAGACAATCAAGTCTTCGCTACATACCAAGCACTATCAGTGAACATGTGAAAAGTAAAACTAAGTTGTCACTTACCCCGAGCATTGTATACTCACCGAGGATGAAGACTTTGGTATTATACCCAAGCGTCTTTGTTTCATCAACCGAGTGGTAGCTGAAGCATTCAACTCACCACTTAGGTTATTTTCTATAAATAGGGAAACAAAGAGCTCATTCATTCACCAAGAGAAAAAGACAAAACAACAGAGTGAAGACAAGTGACTAAGAGTGACAAGATTGCAGAACGATTCACAACAGATTCAAAGGCTACTCTGACATATTTCAACCATCCACAATAAAGATCAAGTGAGTATCTAGACTCACCGAGTTAATATTTTATTTACAAGAAGCCCTAAATATTTCATGAACAATGGAAACTACCTCGCGAGTCTCAAAGATAAGAACACAAAGGGCAAGAAGATCAACCTTATTAAGAACACAACTTGTGAGGAGCCTAACTATAAGTTTTTCCCTGAGGTTGGTGCTCAACCTGAAGACAAGGGAGCATTTTCAAGTATACCTCCTAGGTTTTTTTTGGTTGAAGATATCCGCGCATACATCCACTACAAGGTTGTAGAGATTGGAGATCTTGAGATTGAAGAAGCTTACCATAAGCTATGCAAGGATGGAAACCTAAAAGATGAACACAAGCACATTGAGGTGAAATGATTAACCAATGCCCTACTATTCCCAAGAGAGTTCAAGAATGAATGGATACGCATTGTACTTAGTCAGGTACATGATAGAAAAATGTGGTTGGATGAAGCAAAACCGATCACAAAGGATATGGTTCACGTTGTAACTGGTTATCCAATAATCAACAAGGCTAAAGCCCTAAAACACCCTTCACGCCCCAAAATTGAAAAACTAACTGGAGTTGAATGGGACAACAGAGGGTTGAAACTCAATATAGTCACCGACCCTGAGATGAAATTCGATGCATGTGTGATTGGGCATAAAATATTCCAAGCTAGCAAAATGAACAACATAACATGTGGAGCAGTTGAAACTGCTTATAAGATTGTGAAGAAGGGACTTTAACTGGACCTATCCGAGCTTCTATTGAAGCAACTAGAAGAAAGCATGAGGACAATTAGATCAGCCAGATCTAATTCATGTAAGTTTGGTTCACTCCTTATGTGCACATTCTTCTATTTTCATAATTTCTTCCCTTTTTTCGGTAATGTCACTTAGGACACAACCCGACCAATAACTGCACAAATTAGTGAATTTATTAAGTCACTAGGGGATAACTTCACATCTATAATGGATGCATACTTCACCACTTTCAAGGATAGAATGCAGAAGAGAATGGGAATCCCTGCACAACTGGTTGAACAATATAGAGATGACATATGTTTCATAGTGGACACCGATACAACACTTATCAAACCAGTTGTACCAAGAACAACATGGTTGCCACCATTGGACTATGAGATCAATATTGATCATGCTACAAAGGATATTGAAGCCTTACTGAATGAACCAGTGGAAAATTCATTGAGCAGATTTGGCACATATGAGGAAGCCAAGTCTAGAATCAAGACTGGCTTAGTAGTTAAGAAGATAGATCGAAATAAGACAAAAATAATAAATACTCTTCAAAAGAAACTTTCGGTAAATGATGAAGAGTTGGAATAAGATGTCACCGAGTGATAGTCACCTGTCGGTGAAGGTAAAGAGTTAAGTGACTCTGAGTCTACTAAATCAGATGCACCACCAGCCAAGAAAACAAGAACTACTAAAATGACGGCTGCATCAAGAACCAGGAGTAAGACTACAAAAGAGGCAGACTCACCACCAGTAAAGAAAGGTACTTTGAGGACTTATCAAAAAAGAAAGCCTCAAATCAGGAAATCACCACTGAGGCAAAGAAGGAGATATATAAGAGGAAAAGAAGACAAGGATGACACTGTCAGGGATGAAAGAGAATGAAGGATCAAAGAAGAAAAGACCAAGATACCTAAGACAATTGATGAAGTTGCAAATTCAATCATCACAGGCAGCTTATCACATCACAAGATTAGACAATGGCTAACCTTGTCTCCCGAGAATTAGAATAAGATAGAAGAGGCCATAATTAAGGCAATGGTTGCATACAAGTTTGTACCTATACAATTCAACAAGAATATTCCACAAGAGCTCAATGACAAAATATCAGCAAGATGGACATATGCCTTGCACATAGGGAAACAAATGAGGTAAAGATCCCTAGTTACATTCATGCCACCTGAATCAAGAGTTGAAGAAATTGATTCAACAATGAAGGAGCATGCAAAGAAATTTTCTACAAAGATGAGAGCATACAAAGTACTACAAGGTAGATTAGAAGACATTGACAAAGAAAGCAATGAGATTTGGAATGAAATCTTCAATCCACCTGAGCAGGTACTAAATCTAACCGAGACACCTCACATTAAGGAGAAGGAGGCCACACTGAGCCCTAAGCACATTTTCATCAATGATACCGAGGATGTCACTCCAATTGATTTAACAATAGAGTCACGTAAGGACATGGATGATGTACCTCATATATTATAATCATTAGGGGAAACACCATATATAAAAATAAAAGATATAACTCATTGATTCTGATGATGATCCCAAGAATGATGAAGATGTAAATGTTGCCACCGAGAAAAAAAAGGAAAAGGAGAAAATAGATCTTGCACAAGAAAATGTACCAGGTCACATGCCTTTATTGATACAATTTATCAATATAATAACAGAGGCAAAGGAGAAAACACCTCAGCCTAATACAAACATACCAGAGGACAAAGGTACTGAACATGAGGAGAAGAAAAAAGATACAAATAAAGAGAAGAAAGAAACAAGTGGAGAGGATAAATCAAGTGATGCCACTAACATCGAAGAGGTAAACAAGGTTGTAGATAAAGACAAGGTTGATATAGAGACATCTACAACCAAACAATAGGTTCATGTCGAGCAGTATACCAAAGGCACCACACCTCCCACACAATCATTGAAATCAAAAGAGACAGAGAAGGATCTTGATATAATCCTTCATTCCCCCGCTTCCAGTACCATTTCAAAGAAGAAGAAGATGATTAAAGCACTGGTCACACTTGATGAAATAATAGATATACCCGACTATGATCCAAGAACACTAGATCCCAAGTCACTGACCAAGTATGGAGAACTATGCAAAAGAAAGGCAATACAGGACAAGCTCAAGAAGGAGCACAAAAATTCACAAGTCCTGGATACTACAAAGGAAATCCTATTGCAGATAGTTCATGACATAGAGATTGATCAAAATGCACCCATCCTTGATCAACTAACAGTTCTGACCGAGGCCATAATATCACAGAATACAGAAGCTGACAAGGTCATTGAGGAACGTACAGAAGAGAAATGTCACTACAAGCTCACAGAGAAGATCAACCAAGAAGTGATAGAAAACAAGGTAAAAATTTCTGAGTTAGGTAACTGAGCTCCAAGATATGTTACTACCAAATCTCACATTGCAATTGAAATACATGACTTTGGAAAAAACATTAATTGCCACCCCACAGATGTTAGTCGTCAAGAGTATCTATGACATGCATGCCAGAATTACTTTGGAGCACATGACCCTCGAGCACCTCAAGGAGAAATGGGAGAAGCAGATGACAGACATTCAAAATCTCATGCCCACATATTTGACAAGCTATAAGTACTACACATTTGTCATTATTTTCAAAAAAGGGGGGAAAATATATGTATACATTAAAAAAGGGAAAAATGTATATACCTTACAAAGAAGGAAAACATGTCAAAGGCCAAAGAGGGAAATACACAGAGGAGGAAACATGTATGTACACTGTATCAAGGCATGCACATAGGGGGAGTCATTGACAAGGTAAACACTTGGTGTATGTACTGAACATATCAGTTTGCACATATCAGTTTTTGATACTAATGCCAAAGGGGGAGATTTATAATCCTTAAAGGATCATAAGTTGTCATTAGTATACAAGGAAACAATTTTTTGAACTGTTGGTTACATGATCACCGAGTGACAACATTTAGTAAAGCATAGAGGCCACTGAAATAGTCAACCGCAGAGGTCACCAAAAATGTCTTAGCACAATGATCACCGAAATCAGTGAACACCGATAGCACTATCACTGATAGAAAGTTCAAAGAGTAAACCGAGAGCACAGTTCATAGAGTAACCTGAGAGCACAGTCTACAGAGTAACCCGAGAGCACAGTCTACAGAGTAACCCGAGCACCAGTCTATCGAGAGACATTTTTATTCCCGAGAAAAGTGGATCTGAGATACACGTCAGCTAAAAGAACTTTAGTCTTAAAATAGCTTTATGCTTAGCTATAAAACCGTTTCTTGAGGATCAAGTAAATCATAAGTAATAGTTTTAATCAATTTAACTGGTTGTAAACATGCAAACTAGGAGATCAAGGTCAAGTTGTAAACCTTTGATCATAGAGTTTTTCCTATAAAGCCAGAAACCTAATTAGGTCAAAACCTTTGTATATATAGATGTATAATCATTCAAGAATATGATGATTATAGCCGGAGAAGACATCCATTGATCAAAAAAAGAGTTTCATGTAGAAGGACACAAAAGGAAGAATTCAGTTATGAAGAATTAGATTCAAGGCTACCAAGCTGAATATAGGTATTATCAATCACAATTAGGTGATACATAATTTTGTGAACTTAAAGGATCTGTATTCAAAAATTCAAGATTCCAAGTTATCAGGTCATAAGTATTTTTTTCTACTCTCTAACAATTGTAGCAAATAGAAGAAACCCTTCAAGAAGGTGGACTTAACAATCTTACTGTAAATCTCTTAACCGAGTGCACACATACATTGTGTTGCTAAAATCTCTTAACTGAGTAGACTTAACAAGTCTAACATGTTACTCCTAACAAGGTAAGATCATCAGAAGTGATCACAACTTGTAGCCTTAACCGACACCTTCCATTCTGCAGATAGTGAAGCTTTGTGGGCTTCATCCCCACCGCAGTTTTTACCTTCTAACAAGGGTTTTCTGCATTACCAATTCTTGTGTCATGTGTAACTAAGTTTCTTGAATGTTTCTATGATTGTTTGCATGCACTTACATTTATGTTATGATATTACATGCATAAGGTAGAAAAGAAATATGGTCGGTAATGCAAGAAAAGATTATTAAGGTTAATTGATAAACGTTTTAAGGGTACTGATTCACCCCTCCCCTCTCTGGTACACACCATTCCATTATTCCAACAAAACCCTACTTTTTATAGGCATTTAGGAAATGTAGGAAATTTAGATATGTAGGATAAGCATTATTCATTCCTATTAGACCCTATATGAAATATGGATAGCAATATTATCCCAACCTTTCCCACTTTGTGTAGTAGATTTGGACATATGAAGGGATGAAGAAGTATTCTCAAGAATACATATTTTTCAAACTAACACATATAGGTATAAGGATAGATATATATTTCTTAATATATAAAGACCGTCATTTGATAAATAAATGTAATCCAAAAATATTAAATCTTCCTTAGCGATAATTTTAGGTCAAACTAATTCTATACTGTAAAAGAATTAATTTAAAAATATAAATTAAGAAAATTATTATTTAAGATTAACAATATGGTTTTAGGAAAGAAAATAGGTAAAATAGAAAGACGTTAAAGCAGTAGGAGTGATGGTTCAATATCTAAGAAACCTAAAAGACAACGAAAATATTATGAGTTATAAATAGCATTTAGTATGTCCTTTCCTAAAAACATCTGCAAGTTAGATCAGTAGAAATTTTGGCATAAGTTGGGTATCCAAGGCTACCCCAATCAAGATAAGAAGAATAAAACCATAGGTAGCCTTTGAAGGAAGAATAACAATGAAGAGGATTAAGAATATGATGATGGTCACCTATGATATTACAGTAAGAGCAGTATACAAAATCCTAGGGAGTGAATTTATTGAAAGTGACAACAAGCACCGGGTAAACTCTCATATTCCAGCTATGTTTATTGCTTCATCTTTGCAATCTAATCTAGACATACAATTCATTAGAAGATTATGTAGAAGAATCTTCAAAAGAAAGTATTTAAAAGATTTAGATAAAGTGGTTGAAAGTGTCAGGGAAGATCTGACGATCCCCAAACCAAGACATTATTTAATCATTTCACGATTAATGAAAGAAGGGTCCCAACCTTTCCAATTCTGGTTGTGGAAGATTGGGAATGACAGATTGAAGAAACCCCATCAACAAGGAGAAATATAGACTTCCTCGTGTACTTTACGCATCTAAGAAGTTCACCAAAACCAAATTGGTTTGATAACTTTTTTCTAGATGATGATGTCAGATTGATTGTGGAGTGGGATGAAAAGCATGATTCAAACATTTCAAAATAATATGTGATTCTTGTCTATGTAAATGGATCACTTTGAATATGAATTTAATTTATTTTTTTAAGTTTTATAAGAAGACATATGTGTTATGGAATAATGATGTTTTCTGGATTATCTTATGTATCTTTTGGACGGGTTGGACATAAATTTTAAGTCAGACACACACACACATATTGATATACATGATACTTTATATATATATATATATATATATATACACACACACACACACACACACACACTTATAAAAGAGTACAATCCATAAACAGGTAGAGATGTATATTTATTACTGATTCTTTTAATATGTTAACTTGTTCTAAAAAGAAGGGTAAGATATCTGATGACAGTGAATTTAATAACTTCTTCTAACAGAGCAGTATGTTTATCTGAATGAAAATATTTTATGTGAGTAGAAACCCATATTAAAAAAGTGATTATATATATATGTGTGTGTGTGTGTGTGTGTGTGTGTGTGTGTGTGTGTGTGTGTGTGTTTCTATATGTATACATTTATATATATCCAAATGCTTGCTTGTCTGGAAAGAATTATTTGAAGCATTCAAGTTTCATTATAGATATTGGCTTTGATGAAGATTTAATGAAATCGTATGTTTAACAATGATAATTTACTCTCAGAAATATGTGATGATTAAGTAATATTATGAATCTACGTATATACCACTTAGTGAAATTAAGAGAGATTTCCACTTTGAGATTGACTTAAGATTAAAAAGGTTTTAAATAGCCCGATATTGTACCATACAATCATTTAATAGCAAACACCATTATTGAGATTAGGGAAACATAATTACAAACTCATTGTAAAACACAACAAAGTTGAAGTGTCGTGTGGAAAATAAATAGCATTGATTAGTCCATCTAATTAAAAAAGAGAGATAGCTAAACTTGTCGTGTTTTCCTCCCCTATCCATTAATATGAACTTAAAACTTGGACAATTTTAACCTATTAGAAGCAAAAACACATGTCATAACGCCTATTTGGTAGTCACTTGATTAGCTACTCATGAAAGTTCACCTTTATTTTTAGCTTTGCAAGGATAAGTTACCTTAATAATTGATGTATTTATTATTATTTATGTATGATAATCTCCTCAATCGTGTCTCAACTTTTTAAAAAATTAGTGTATTCATCACCTCCTCTCCGCAATGATACTTTCTAGAGGCTTCCACGTCCTTAAATAGATTGATGATTCCTTTCATCTCTCAAAAGCTTATTGTTTAGGATACCTTTCAAACTAAGAGATTATGGATACCCATGTTGAGGTTTTTCATGTTGGAGGGAATAGGAAAATGATGTTCAGGGGTAGTATTCAACCTGAGCACTGGATCATATTCTCAACCCTTTTGATGATCTGGCCAGGAGGGAAATTGAGTTGATTTTTAGTGATGAGTTATATGATTTTAAATTTACCCTAACAAGAAATGGGGACATTGTAGGGACTTTCATCTCATGCCTTTTCCTAGATAGGGTTCCCAAAGTAGAGATTATATCCCTCTGCAATAAAATATTTGATAATGAAATCTTGTCTGATTGGAGAATGTAGTATATTGCGTAAATCATAACCTGGAAATCTTGTATATAGAGGTCTACATGTATGGTCAGATAGGAAGTCTAGTGGAAAGGGATGAAATTTTGTGACAACCAATTATAGCATTCCGAGATAAGGAATCCTTTGATTCTTAAAGGAAACTAAGTGTGCGGAAAACAGTTCCCTGCGCTAAACTCTCGAGAAAAGGATCATGCAAATTCATATTTAACCCTTAGAAATTACAGAATGATAATACAATAACATGCATACATAGAAAAATGAGAATGACACAATGATTTACCCTGGGGAAAACCTTTCGGTAAAAAACCCCAGCACTCCAAAACATGCACAATGTATTAATCAAAACTAATACTGTTTACAATACACTTGCAATGCAAGTTCTTTCAAGAGATAATCGACACTTGAAGACAAATTTGGCAGCGTAAAAATGTTCCAACAATACACTAACTTCTCTCAGATTTGCAACCCTAAAAAACACTTATATCATGTGCTTCACTTTTTAGGGCAACTTCCAAAGGCAGTCGTATTAGGGTTTTACCATTCTCCGAGAAAATAGGAACCCGAAAAAAAAATTTGGCCGATGCCCCAAACCCCATGATTGCAGAAGAGTGTACAGTACTAAACTAATTAGTTTCCATATGTCTTGCACGTCTTCACCTGTCATCAAAACTTCCACAATTAGCCCTTACAAATATTAATGACCATCATAGGAATCTGTCGTAATCGTTTCAGTTATGATTACCTTACACATTGTCCAAAGTGCCGACATTTGGAAAATATCAAATGTAAGGAAATATACAAGGTTGAGACACCTTATTCCTAACAGATTCCAATTGGGATCTGGTGGAACAAAATATTCACTTCATATTGAAATGGATGTGTATTATTCCAACTAACGACACAGTATGGTTTTGCAAATATATTGAGGAGGAAGGATATGAAGTCCCAACATCAATGAAAAATGTGGACCTAGATTGTATTCAATTTATCGCCCTAGTTATAAAAAAGAATAGTTGGTAGAAGGGTCTTAAGAAGGATTCCAAGGGCAAAGAGGAAAAAATTGGAGGTGGAGTGGAGGAAATGAATGAATCAGATGAACTGATCATCATTAATCGTAAGTAGTTACAGAGTTGGATCACTATACTGGTTGATGTCTATATTAATATTTGGTAAATATCTTCTCCCCCCTTCTTTAATAGACTTCCCCTTTTTTTTCAGTATGGGGATATTAGATATCTACTCTACTTATATAATATCAAGGATTGTATACAGACTATAATAGTTATAATTAAACAACGATGTTATTATATGTATTATTTGAGGTAGTTTTCACTATGTTATTACAGTTAGAAGTAGTTATTCTCAATAACACTAACTTAAATAGATTAGGGGTTTATGTGTCAGGCTCACAAATAATAGATAATTATGTATTGGGATAAAAAATTAGAGTACTATCCTAAGTGTTGGTTTTTATTCAGAATCCATTTGGTTTTAGTGCTATTAACAATCAGATTATCTAATGTCAACAAAAATGATACCTAGATAAATAGTTGAACCTAATAATTTCTTAATAGATAGATATTATCCCACTTATATATATTTATATATATAAATATATATTTACTTATATATATATATATATATATATATATTTATTTATTTATTTAATTATTTATTTATTTATTTATTTATATATATATTTATATATATATAATACTAAAGTTTTATATATACTGGTGACATAAGTGTTTCTGTATATATGCATACATTAGTTATATATGCATGTATATGTAGACATTAAGGTCAGGATATACATGATGACTAAATTGTAACATTTTAATATACTTTAAAACATATTAGTAAACCTCACAAGACATTGACTAATATTAGTTGGAAGGTTTCGTTTGGGTGAGGTTTAGATAACTCTCACCTAGGAAATTTCCTAACCAGAGTTGTAGTGTTATTAGGAAGTTTTAGTAATTTAAAATATTTGGATAAAAGTAGTATTTATAACATCTTTTTATAAGCTAAGTAGTATTATTTTTCACTTCAAACTCTCTATTCTACAGAGTATTCGATAACTTTCATATGCTAAATTACTATTCAACTATCTATACTTTTAATTCCCTTTAGGCTTTTGCAGTCAAAGTTTTATCTCAATTTGGCATCTATAGCTATTATAAGATTAGAAAAGATAATAAATGATGATAGGACAATCCGGCTTCTTTTATTAGGTAATCAAAACTAAGAATAGTTTGTTATCTTTTTCCAGTGATTTCTATCTTAGTTATGATCCAATCTAACAATCATGTGATATAGGGTAAATTTTAATATGGACATTTTGGAAGACGAATAGGGTAATATTAATGATTTGGAAACTTGAAGGTAAGGACCATAACCGAATGCATAAATTATTTTCAAGATCTCTGAGGTATCAAGTTATTCATCTTAAGATGCTTATATTATGGACGATTAATAGTTCTAATGACCTTAGCAATATATGAATGAATTACTTTTTTGGCATATAGGTTTTTGAGCTTTAATTAGGATGAGTTATGGGAAACTTAAGTAATTTATCCGAACTACTAAAATGGATGAATCACCTAGGACAGTTAGTAGTATATTGTGTTCAATTCATAGTCGGGTTTAAGGAAAAGGGTTTGATATGTTTAGTTTTAAGTCTCTGGTTAAGAAACATTTAAGGAAATTAAATATAATGCAACTAATTGGGTATCACCTATAAGGGATTACTAAGTAAATAATAGAGAGAATAATGTTTAATACACCAATCATTTATGGAGTACATGCATTGTTGTTAAAAATAAATCTTCCTATTTTCTGAGGGTAACAAGATAATGAGGTAAAGGATACAAAAATATTTCATTTGGTAATTTCACTACTAAATGCTTTATGATTTTTAGATATATTATGTGTTTACTTTTTATCTAACAATATGATTAGAGGGGGAAGGTAGTGGGTTGTATGTGATTGATTTCTTAGGGACAGGAAAAGAGACGCTCTCTACTCAAAGGATTAAGGAACGATGGGCTAAGTTTTCAGACATAATAGTAATATTTTCTCAAGTCGGAGGAATGGTTTTATCTCTCAGACTAATATGTAATTAAATCTCTTATAATCCCCTTTATTGTATGGATAAAAGGGGTTTCATTGATGTATGGGTTCTCCAAGTGATGTAACTCACTGCTTCCAACAGAAGCAAAGAAAGGAATTGTATATTTGTACCTACAACCTATCATAGTTTGTTATGTAACTATCTGAATTATATGATTTAGACTGAAAAGTCTGGGCAGGACCGAAGGTTTTCTTCACTCCATTCTTTCCTACTGGTGCCTATAGTGAATGGAGCATTTATGTACTCTTTTTTAATTTTTTAATATAATCTACGACTTCGGCCTTTTACCAATAAAAAAACATTTAGAAAATTACAACAATAAAGGATCATATCCGAACTCACTTCTTTTAATTAAGTCCACATACACTACACTCAATAAATAGACAAAAAACCATAAAAAAAAGTGCACAAGCATATATTTTGATTAACATCTAAGTTGTTAATCTAGATACAGGTACAAAAATATGATAATCTTCATTGTTGGGGCCAGAACGCAAATAGTAATAAAATGTAAAAACATCACAAGGAAGACAACAAAATGTGACTTTAGCAATCAACAACGGAATCTTATTTGACAAATTTTCAGCAATGACCATCAAAAGTACCCATTTTAGCACAAATATCAGTATTTCATGGGTCATGTTCCCCGGGAGTGCCCGGGTCCATATCAGGAGCCTAGATTCCTATTTTGAAAGACGTGAGAAGCAATATCACTAATCAATAATTTTGGTGATATCAATCTTTTGTGTTTGTTATCTATTAAGCCACTTTTTGTTCCTTTGTTGAGATTCTTTGTGTACACACTAAAATAATTCCACTTCTGCTACAACAATATTATTAATATTTTCCTTTGCTATCCTCTACAACAATAGGAAATAGTTTATCAATGTTATAAACAATTATATTTTTTTTCTTTTTGCAAGAAAACAATTCCAAGAAGAATGAATAAGTGAAATAATTTCCAGATAACCAAAAAGCGATATAAGCAGTCAGTAGGCCATACAATTTCAGTCTACTAAAAATGTCATATAAACGGCTAAGAATATCACGCTGCTAAGAATGTCATGTAAATAATGACTGTCTCACAACTTGCATAACATGACCACAACTTATCCTTTACTATTTTCTATTAAAGGAAAAATTAAAGTAACTAGAGTCCTCCAAACTTCATTTGAATATATTCCACTCTCTCCTCTTGAGTCATTTTCAAGAACCCTTTGGATCTTGCAAGTTCAACCAAAAAAGATTCATATGCCACAAGAATAGTACCTCAACTAAGTTCACGAGTGGCTTTTAGGGCATCATACACATTATATAAATCCCCATGATCTATTTTGATTATTTGAGGCTTACCGAGGCCCTCATGTAGCTTATTGATGGTTTCACACATCACCTCCATGGAACTAGCCATGCTTGCCTTCTTCCTCTTTGGCCTCCTTGATTATGATGTTGAACGAATCTATCTTCCACTTGCACTAGATTGATTGGATATAGTTGTAGTGATGTCCTCATCATCCAAATCAACAACAGTCTCAATAGGTGTAGCAATATCTTCATCATCATCAAGATCGAGGGCCTCATCCATAGGGTGCCCTTCTTTTGTCTCTTGAGCCATTGTAACTGTGGTACCTTTAGCTATGTCATTCCCACAAGGAAGGATAAATCATTGTAGTATTTGAACGACTGCCTCTTAAACACTATGGCATTTCTGACTTCTTTTCTTTACATGTTGGCATAATGATTTAATTACTTATTTGTCTTTCATTACTAACTTAATAAGATAGATTTATTTTAAAATAAAAGATTTTCAAGAGCATGTTACCTTCAAAATCTCATCTCAGACCCTCTCATCAACATCCAAAGATTGAGCAATTTCATTCCATTCAAAACCACTTCTATTTTTCAACTCTTTCATAATTCTATAACCTTGCTTCCATGTTTTCAACTTGTTCTTCAAGTTATCCTTTGAAAGATTCATGTTCAACTCCCCGTTGAACCTCCTTTCATGATGAACTACAAATGATTGTATGTTTGAAGTCATTTATTGATAGTCAACCAAGTATAGAAGTGATGATAAACATTATCAGTTAATGTATTGTCATTGATGTAAACTTATTTGAGT
This sequence comes from Thuja plicata, assembly GCA_018584345.1. Taxonomy (NCBI): domain Eukaryota; kingdom Viridiplantae; phylum Streptophyta; class Pinopsida; order Cupressales; family Cupressaceae; genus Thuja; species Thuja plicata. Next base: position 341,381 of record MU223208.1, on the reverse strand, counting down.
ATCATTATGGTAGAAAATATCTATTATGGATTGAAGAACTGGAACAAACAAAGTTTATGTGGTCAGTAAATAAAGAGTTCTATATACACCGAGAGACAGTGAACACTGAGTAAAACACAGTGTATACCGAGCATAGTGATAACTGAGCTAGGGATCGTCGACACAACACGGTATTGACCTAGCAATTTAATCAAATAGAGGTCGACTAGAATGTTGAGTTGGAAATTGATGATTCTGAGGTAAAAGATAATTTTTTTTATGTTGATAAAACGGATATGAAAATTCAAGGAAGATCGAATGACAAATATTGAAACATGTTTTTAACACAACTGTCGAGGATGGTTTAGCGGCAAAATCAACAATGGAGATTAAGAGGAAAAATATAAAGGATGGAAATTAAATGAGCTATGATGTCTATATAAGAGACAAGAGATTAATTATGAATCACATGATGCTATGATGCACACATGCAACATTTATACACGACTGATCAAACTGGTTAAAGACATAACCAAGCATCTTCTGCAGACATCACCAAACGACAGAGGAAAGAGCATTACCGAGCATAACAGAGTATGAAGTATGAGATGAATTGAAGTGAACAAATTGATCAGAGGTATTATGTACTTAACATAGATCTTAAAATCTAAAAAACAAAGTTGTATTTGAATCAGATCATTACTATATCAGTTTAACCATTGTTATAGATAAATCTCTTAAACAAGTAGGATGTGAAAGTCTTTATTATGACATTCTAATGAATGTTGAGTGTTTTCTTGTTGACCCCGTAGTGAATGCATGGTAAAGAGAGAACTTTTAATTTTAAATCCTCTAACCAGGTCACATTTAACAGTGTACATTGTAACCTTTAACATGGTTGTCTCTTCACCAAGCTCACTTTAGAAGAGTGAAATATTTTGGGTTACCGGTCCCAGGTGGTTTTTCCCTTAGCAGGGTTTCCACGTTAAAAATCTATGTGTCAATGTGCATGAATGTTGTGGATTGTTATTTTGCTTTATACTTTACTTTATTAACATTGATCGGTAATCACAATATTAATTTACTGATACTCGGTAAACACTATTGACTAAAGTTTGAGATTAAAGAATACATTTCACCGAGTTGAATTATATGTTTGAAATTGTTTTTATATACATCTAGAGTAATTTGGGACTGTAGAACAATTGGGAGCTAACTAATTCACNCCCCCCCCCCCCCCCCCCTCTCAGTTATTCTAACTATTGGTATCAGACCATAGAGTGCTTAAAAGAAAGTTTTGAAGGACTTAAGCTAAAGATCACAAGATGTATAAGAGAGATGCACCGAAGCTGAACTAGGAGAACTTATCGACATCGAAAAATAGAATGAGACTATACCTATCAGGGATTGGAGACAATATTGCAAATTACCCAGATCATGAATTCATTCTACCTACTAGACCCTTGACTGTTAATCAGATGAAAGAGAAACATGATCACAACCTTATAATGGTGAATATTGCTTCTTCAATTACTGATTCTGAATTTGAGGATATAAAGACATGTACAACTGCCAAGCAGATGTGGGACAAGCTTACACTAGTTTATGGAGGAGATGCAAATGTACTGAGAGCTAAAGCTGAAAGCCTCCAAGGAGAATTTGATGACATGAGAATGAAAGAAGGAGAGAACATAACACAGCATAGTACCTGACTTAAGGAAGTTGTGAATGTTATTCAAGGAGCTGGTGGAACTATTGATGAAGACACTATTGTGATTGAGATTCTTAGAACTTTATTGCCTATTTATTCTATAAGAGTCTCTGTAATACATGAAATGAGAGCAACACCTAGAAATAATATTACTGTCAATGGTCTTGTTGGAAGATTGATTTCTTTTGCGCTGAATAAATTTGACAACAGTATTGTACCTTCTATGGAATCTACATTTATGTCTACTTTAAAAATTGGTAAATATAGTAGCAAACACATAATCAGAAATAATAGTAACAATGATAGTGATGATAAGGAATTTGATGAACTTGAAGCTTTAATGGTTAGAAGATTGCACACAGGTAAAGGAAGATATAAAGGTAAACTACCTTTGATATGTTTTAACTATAAAGAGATTGGCCATTTTTTTGTAAGATGCCCTAACAGAATGAATGATGAAAGAAATGATAGATCTAATGAAAGAAAGGATGACCGAGACTACAGAAGCAACTAACAGTATGACAGAAGAGACAAATGAGATTACAAAGATAAAGGCAAGAAGGCTTGTTACATTGCTGAAGATAAATATAATGACAGTGGTTCTCATAGTGATGAAGATATTGAGACAAATTTTGTAGCTTTGAAAGATGATTCAGATGAAGATGAAAGGTATGTAGAAAAAACACTTATTTCTAAAGTTAGTAAGCATGAAATTTGGGTTATTGATAGTGTTTGTACACATCACATGACTAGAGATAAAGGAAAAATTGAATTTCTTGAACATTATGATGGTGGATCTATTAGAATGGGAAATTATACACCTTGTCAAGTGAAAGGAAAAGGTACTATTATGCTAAAAAATCAAATCAAATGTGAGAATGCATATTGAGTGAAAGGACTTAATTATAACTTGTTTAGTGTTTTACAGCTAAATAACACAGGTCACCAAGTTGCATTTGAAAATAGAAAAGCCAGAATCTATGATGGAACAGGAAAGTTGATCGGCACTAGTGAACAATCAAAAGGTAACCTATTGTATCTTGACACTGCTGAAACTACTTGCTTATTGGAAAAGAATGAAGATACATGGCTATGGAATAAAAGGATTTGTTATGTAAATTTTGACAACATGGTTAAGATTAGTAAGAAAAGAAAAGTTAGAGGATTACTGAACTTATCTAAACCAAACCATGTAATGTGAAAAAATTGTCAAATGGGAAAGATGTCAAAATCTAGTTTTAAGAGCAAGAATTTTTTATCTAATGATATTTGGAGTTAGTTCATACAGACCTATGTGGACCAATGAGAACATAGAGCTAATATGGGGTATATAATTTATTTTATTTGTTGATGACTACTCTACAATGATGACTGTCATGTTCATAAAAGAAAAATTTGAAGCATTTAAGATGTTTAAATGGTACAAAGCTAAAGTGGAAAAAGAAACTGGTAGAGAACTAAATTGTTTGAGATCTAATAGAGGAGGTGAATTTATTTCTGATGAGTTCACTAACTTTTGTAATGAGTATGGAATCAAAAGACAGGTTTCCACACCGAGGACACCACATCAGAATAGAATTGCTGAAAGAAGGAATATATCAATTGTTGATTATGCTAGAACACTGATGATTGAAAATAATGTTGCACAAACATACTGGAGAGAAGAAGTTAGCACTGTTGTATAGACATTGAAGTGAGTACAACTGAAGAAAGATACAAACAAAACACCTTATGAGCTATGGTATGGTTATACACCTAACGTGAGCTATTTTAGAATATTTGGTAGTCATTTATATATTTTGAAAGATGATCAAAATGGAAAATGTGATTCAAAAAGTGATGAAGGAATATTTCTTGGATATTCTACTAAGAGTAAAGCTTACAAATGTTTGAACAAGGCATCTAACAAAATCATTAAAAGTGAAAATGTGAAATTTAATGAATTTGCTGAGAAGACTGATGAGGACAACATGAAAGAACCGGAAGATTACAGTAGATTTGTCTAAATGGAAGAACCTGATACTATACCGACGCAGATTCCTAATGTTACCATGCAATATGGTAATGTCACTGGGAAACAGGTAGCATAGACCGAGAATCAGGAAAATGCTAAAAGTGAAGATCATGAACAAGAACACAATGAATCTATAGGAGAAGACAATGAAGAACAGAGAATTAAACTTGTACTTGCTAAATATGTGAGAAGACATTATCCAAAAAATTAGATTATTGGAGATAAAAGAGATGGCATGATGACAAGAAGTAAGTTGAAAGACAACACATGTTTAATTTATGAATTTTATCCTAAGAATGTTAGACATGCATTAGAAAATGAAGAATGGAGTACTGAAATGAATGAGGAAATTGAGAAGATACAAAAAAAAAAGACATGGACATTCGTATCGAGACCGAGTGATAAAAATGTCATTGGCACCAAATGGATATTTAGAAACAAATTGAATGAGAATGGAGATGTAACCAGAAATAAAGCAAGATTAGTTTGCAAAGGGTATGCACAAGAAGAAGGGATTGACTATGGAAAAAATTTTGCACCCGTTTCTAGACTTAAAGGAGTTAGAATATTACTTGCATACGCAACATATAAAGGATTCAAAGTATATCAGATGGATGCTAAGTCTGCATTTTTGAATGGAATATTGGAAGAAGAGGTATACATTGAACAACCTAAAGGATTTGTTGATCCTGATCAGAAAAACATGGTATGTAAGTGTAGACACCCTAAAATGGACAGGCTTGCGACTTTACATTAAAAACACTAATTTTCATCTATTAATTAATGGTTTCTTAATCATTAATTAATCATCTATTTTCTTCTAAATTCATTTCCCAAATCATCTAATCCAATTCTCAAAATTAATTAAATAATTAATTTTATTTAATTAATTAACCTTTAAATGATTATTTACCATTATTTAATCAATTAAATTCATTTTCATATAGTTTAAATCAAATATTTAAACTTACTAATTAAATTCTTCCAATTAAATTAATTTAATTTCATCAAATAAAGCAATTCTTAATTAAAAAGAATTCAATTATCTCACATGTTGAAAACAATTA
>MU223208.1:322589-336341 GCA_018584345.1 Thuja plicata | reverse complement strand
TTGTTTGTACATTTTATTGCTTATGTTTCCATCATTCGTTTAGTAGTTATTGCGTAATAGATTTGCATGCACTTGTGAACCTTGGCTACTAACCCCTGCCCTTGGAAAGCTGTGGGAAACCGGAGAGAGAGGCGTACAGTAAGTTACAAAAAGCTTTATATGGATTAAAACAAGCACCAAGAGCATGGTATGAAAGACTGCATTCCTATATTATAAGTATTGGATTTATTAGAACAAGTGATAACAACAGTTTGTATTTGAAAGGAGGAAATGATGATAAGACCCTTATTGCTGAAATATTTGTTGATGATATTATATTTGGAGGTAATGATAACCTATGCACTTCATTTGTTGATGAAATGAGGAAATAATTTGAAATGTCAATGTTTGGAGAGATCAAATTTTTTCTTGGCTTGCAAATTTTACAATAAACTACAGGTATCTACATTACTCAATCAAAATACATCAAGGAAGTACTGAAGACATTCAAAATGGAAGAATCAAAACCAGTCGGAACACCTATGGTGATATGATGCAAATTGACAAAAGAAGACAAGACACCTAAGGTAAATCAAACTTTGTACAGATCTATAATTTGTAAATTGGTGTATGTTGTACACACAAGACCTAACATAGCACACGCATTTGGAATTGTTGCAATTTTTTATGTTAATCCCAGAGAATCACATATGACTGTTGTAAAAAGAGTTTTTAGATATCTGAAGAATACTGAGGATTATGGACTATGGTACAAAAGAGAAGGAAAGTTCAAACTGAAAGTTTATACTGATGTTGATTGGGTTGGGAACATTGATGATAGAAAGAGCACTACTGGTGGAGAATTCTTTATTGGAGAAATATTAGTTACTTGGATAAGCAAGAAGCAAGGATGCATATCTTAGTCAACTGTAGGAGAAGAATGTGTTGTTGCTGCTACAAATTGTTGTAACATAGCATGGATAAAACAATTCTTGAAAGGAATGAATGAAGAGATCACTGACCCAGTGATAATTTACTGTGATAATACAAGTGCAATTAATATTTCAAATAATCCTGTCATGCATGCAAAAAAAAAGCATATATCTATCAAATATCACTACTTGAGGGAACAAGTACAAGATAAACAAGTGATTTGGAATATGTACAATCAAAAGAACAACTTGCAGACATATTCACTAAACTCTTACCGAAGGATACATTTGAGTACTTGAGAGGTAGACTAGGGGTTTGTCCCTTGTCTATTGGTCACTAAGCTAACTAGGAGGTTGCATCAACCTACATAAAATCATAATATCAATCATGTTGATGAAAAGTTGAACTAGACTGACAGAGACATATCACTACATTGCAATGTACTTGCTACACCGAACAACAGAGATTTTTTTTTGGCTACTGAAGAGCTGCATATTTCTTTTTGGAATTGTTGTCAAAGGGAGAGAATGATCGATGAAATATCTATGCATCAAAGGGAGAAAAGAGAAAGGGAGAGAAATATCTAATCTACAGAGAGATTCAAGAATAGAAAAGTTAAATCTGCAAGGAGAGTTTGCATGATGAGTTTTTTTTTAATGCTGACACATTTTATATATTCAAGCTAGGGAGAGCTACAAAATTGTTGCAGTTGTAGAACAAAAATTTGGTATTTCTTGTATGGAATTTTTTATATTGCATATTTCATAGTGTTTCCATCAATGCCAAAGGGATAGATTGATGAACTATGACTGATTCTATGTTTGAAGTCATTTGTTGATAGTCAACTAGGTTACAGAAGTGACGATAAACATTATCAGATAATGTATTGTCATTGATGTCAACTTATTTGAGTATCATTATGGTAGCAAACATCTATTATGGATTAAAGAAATAGAACAAACAAAGTTTATGTGGTCGATAAATGAAGATTTCTGTATACACCGGGAGATAATGAACATCGAGTAAAACACAGTGTATACCGAGCATAGTGATAACCGAGCTAGGGATTGCCGATATAACATAGTATTGACCGAGCAATTTAATCAAACTGAGGCCGACGAGAATGTTGAGCTAGAAATTGATGATTTCGAGGTAAAAGATAAATTTTGTTATGTTGATCAAACAGTTATGAAAATTCAAGGAGGATCGGATGACAAAGATTGAAACGTGTTTTAACACAATTGTCAAGGATGGTTTAAGAGGCAAAATCAACGATGGAGATTAAGCGGAAAAATCTAAAGGATGGAAATTAAATGAGCTATGATGTCTATATAAGAGAAAAGAGATTCATTATGAATTACATGATGCTATGATGCACACATGCAAAGTTTATACATGAATGATCAAACTGGTTAAAGACAAAACCGAGTGTCTTCTGCAGACATCACCGAATGACAGAGGAAAGAGCATTATCGAGAAAAATAGAGTATGAAGTATGAGATGAACTGAAGTCAACAAATTGATCAGAGGTATTATGTACTTAGCATAGATCTAAAAATCTACAAAACAAAGTTGTATTTGAATCAGATCATTACTATATCAGTTTAACCATTGTTACAGATAAATCTCTTAACCGAGTAGGACGTGAAAGTATTTATTATGACATTCTAATGAATGTTGAGTGTTTTCTTGTTGACCCCATAGTGAATGCATGGTCAAGAGATAACTATTAGTTTTAAATCCTCTAACCAGGTCACATTTAACAGTGTGCAGTGTAACCTTTAACAGGATTGGCTCTTCTCCGAGCTCACTCTTGAAGAGTGAAATATTTTGGGTTACCAGTCCCAGGTAGTTTTTCCCTTAGCAAGGTTTCCATGTTAAAAATCTATGTGTCAATGTGCATGAATGTTGTGGATTCTTATTTTTCTCTACACTTTACTTTATTGACATTGATTGATAATCATAGTATTAATTTACTGATACTCAGTAAAAACTATTGACTAAAGTTTGAGATTAAAGAATACATTTCACCAAGTTGAATTATATGTTTGAAATTGTTTTTATATTCATCTAGAGGAATTTGGGATTATGGGACAATTGGGAGCTAACTGATTCACCCCCCTCCCCCTCTTAGTTATTCTAACACTTTCAATGGCGGTCCAAGCTTCCTTTCTAAAACCCCCTTCACCTTATCTTCCAAGTTGGACTTGCTCATGGAGAAAATCTAGAAATTTTCATTCCATTTATCTTTTCCATACAACCTTCTTCTTCAAAGAAAGTATATGGTTGACTTGAACATCATCATCCATTCTCATCAAGAGTGTTTTGTATGAAATTGTTAGTCAGAAGATAACAATAGGTCCATGGTTTTGATCACACCAAGTAGGTCATTTACTCCCACTCCTGAATCACCTACACCAACCGTTAATAATGTAATTTTTGTTGTAAGTACAACTATTAAAGATATAAGTATTGTTGTTAATAATGTAAGTATTTCTTTTAGCAAAGATAAACGTGACATGCATCAAGAGATAAGGCAAAATGTATAGGTAAAAGTTTTCACTATTTTAAAAGTTCACTTAGAGGGTGCAATATAGATGAAACAGATCAAGAGACTTAATATTACATTTTAAGTTTCAAAACTATAATGAAAAGCTACCAAAAAGTAGTCATTCATATCCCAGTTCTAGTAAAATGGTTGTCAAAGCCCAATTCCAATAGAATGGTTGACATATGTTCCACTATAGAGCACTAAAAATTGCATTTTAAACCTATTCAAACAATACATTATCTAACTTCGGTGACTTAATTCTTTGTACAATAAGCTCTAATGGTTGCTCCTATTGTTCACCAAAAGTGCATGTGAAGCCTAATAAGATGTGTAGATTGCATAATATAAATAGACATTGGAAGTTTTATATATAGTGTGTGAAAAGCACTTATAACAATGATACACTCAATTTATTCTACCTTGAAGGTTTCTAAACATTATTTTTGATGACTTGTAACTACCACACAATAGATTCTAGTAATTTAACACTAACAATCCACTAATATGCACCACAATTAAACTTCGCCTAGCCTCTTGTTCAACCTTTATAAATGGTAACTGCAATTAGTATCCTCTGTAAAGCACCTTTCTCTATTTTAAAATATAAAAATAATCTAATCATTTTGTAGTGTAAGCACTGCAAGAAGGAGCATCAACAAAATATCTAATAGTTTTATCAAACTGCAATATGGATCTCCACATAAATTTTAACAAATTTTATTTTTTATTTAAGCATACAATTTACCAAAAGCTATCATGTCATACTTGCAGATACTTGAAATACAAAGCTTACAATTAATAGTAAAAGAACACTTCACCAATATTTTAGAAGAAAGATAGGTCCACTAAAACTACAAGTTGGAGATCTATAGTCTTCTCACATCCTTCTTGCCATTTCATCTCAAAACTTACCCCAATCATCTCTATCACATTGAATCAACCCATATGTCTCAAGCATTGGTAGATTTATCCCTTCATGATAATCTTCCTCTTTAATTTCTACTTTGGATGGAACATCATCCTCTATCATAATGAAGTTGTGTACTATGCAACATGCTAAAACAATATTTTTTTGTGTCACGATTTGATAAGATGTCGCATGCCTCAGGATTGGAAAACATTTCTTCAAAATCCCAAATGTACTCTCTATTGCATTCCTGAGCAAGGGTTGTCAGTGCTTAAACAACTCTTGTGGAGTGTTTATCAAGTTTTCTCTTGAAAACTCCTTTAGGTGGTAACATGTACATCAATAAGGGGTGAGAAATCCTGGTACGTTTGTATATCCAACATCGACTAAATAATATTTTCCTACATAAAAAAAAATATTGTTATAACGTTGTAACATTTATCGTATACTTCACCATATAATCATTTACATTATGATTTGACATACCGGGGGAACCACCAGTGGATCCCATCTCGAGAGAGATGAAGCAAGAACAAGGCTATCTACAACAGACCCTTCCCAACCAGTATGGATGTAATGAAACTTATAATCAAATGAGCACACACCTGTAACATTTTGGGACAAGTTGTCTTTTCTATCGCAATATTTAGCTTGTATGTTGACATCGATAATGACTGGTATATTGGATCCATCAATTGCTCCAACACAATCTTATAGTAAGAAAATTTATAATCAAATGAACACACGGTAATAGGATTAAGCTCACGCAAATAATTTTGTACCACTAGGAGATTTACCTTGAAGTACGGATCGAAACAATCCTTCCCACGAATTTCTAGAGGAGTGTTTGGAGGTCAGGGTGTAAAAAATAATCTGCATAGAGCACTAAGATAGTCATCAAGACCTTGTGGAAGTATCATCTTACTGTCTCTCCTGAGTGCCCAAAGTTATGGGCAATCTTATGATTCCTCATATTGTGGCCAAGGGTATGGAGGAACATCACTAGTTGTTCTTCTAATGTTATGTGTACCATATCTGTAATGCTTCCTTTTCACCTTAGAATATTGGCTAGGTAAAAGAAGGTTCCTCTATTCATGAGAATTTGGTCATGACAATCCATCGCATTAGAATGGATAATACACTTATAAAAAGGAATTTCATTTCTTTTGTGCTTATGTATTTCTCTTCTACCTTCTTGTGTAGATGTTGCTATGGTTGCCGTAAGGGTGAAAAGAACAACTGCAAGAACACAAATGACTTTGACCTTCCTAAAACTGGCTCCTTGTCTGTTTATATCATTAATAATATCCATCAATGACCTAAAACCAATCCGGAGATGAAGATTTCAGAGATGAAGTCCATTGTGATTCATATTATTTCATCAGCAAAAACAAATGCTTTTGTAAAGAACACTAATGTCTACAAAAATAGCCACAAGAATGGAGGAAATCCTGAGTATGACTAACTCTATTCAAAGTTTGTGTAAAATGCCAATTCTAGTGGAGGATTTTTGAATATCAGTCAAACCCAACATAATAATAAGAACAAAAATAGAGGACCAAAAAATAGAGACAAAGTTTGTTGAAGTTTTTTTTAAAAAGGATCTTAAGAGTTCATGATGGAATAGAAACCCTTGTTAATCCTTGTTAAGTGGACCTACTGCTAGATATTTTGTTTGTTGTGATTCCATAGAGATATAGAAACCCTGTCGTAAGTTTTTTTAGAAAATGTTTTAAATGAGTGGCACACACAAGAAACAATGCAAGTATTTTAAAGGGAAACATGAATGGCATACACAACAAAGATATCAAGATAAAATGGAAAAGGTACTTGTGATAAGTAGAATACAGATACAAAATTCATAAGTTTTAGAGAAGTTACGATGATCTCTAAGCATCAGAGGCTACAAGGATGTACAAGGTCATAGTCAAATTTAGGATCAACACAAAGTACCAAACTGTAAAGTGCCACAGAAAATGATCGCAATATGCTACAACTAAAAGAGCATTAACTACATCAGAGAAGTGAAAATACTATTACAATCATGTGAGTATTCAATGAGGAAAGCCTTCATGAAGAAATAGTATATTTTTTTTCCAAAATGTGGTCATCTTATAAAGATACATAACATTAAAAAAAAACTATCAATTATACAATAGTTCATAGAGTTACATCATGATTATGTGAAAGATTGGATACTTAATTTTGAACTTATCTTGATGAATTTTTTGCATGTTGTGCATGTTATGATATGACAACCATGTTGTATTGAATATGTAGTTATGAATGCCTTAAATGCATGCTTTCTGAGTAATAGGAAGGAAATATGGTGTCATTATATGAATATTTTATCAAAGCATGAATTGTTAAATAATGAACTAGGATAAAAGGAACATGTGTATTGTTTTAATATTCTCGAGTTGCATAGCAGTCAAACAAAATATCCTTGGTTGCATGGAGGCAAAAATTACATTATGCAAAAGTGTGCATATCAGAAAGGTGATGTACTGAGGAGGAATCCTACTCTGTGCTTTTGAGAAAGTGTGTTGCAGCACAATGAGGAGGATCTAGCTCTGCCATGCATAGAGAGCTATTGCCTAACACTAATGTGCAATTATGTATTTTTCTTGCGGCATCCTGAATGAACACCTTGATGTATTTTTCTTGCGGTAACCTGAATGAAAACCTTGTAGTAGAACATATTGTCAATGTTAAATTTCAAAGGCCAAGACATCCAATAACAGAGCATAAGTGTCCAATTTTTAATCATTTGCATAAGTCTAGAGCTTGCGGCCCAGCAAGGAAAATGATAGATTCACCAATTGACAAAGCATCAACAATCTCCAACAAATCAATAATAAAGAGCACACATGTTTCAAAACACGGTAAAAGCCCAAAATTACAAGAAAATATCCATAAGTTGAGTCACAATTGGTTTAGAGGAGAGATACTCAACAACTATAATTAGTACAAAGAGCAGTGATTGTAGGGTAATGATCAACTTTTACAGTATCATATTCAAGTTTTTGAGATGATACAAACACCAACAAATGCTACACACTGAGGAAAACCATTATTTTTATTTGTATAAACAACAAAATCAAGGATGCCCTCATTTTTTTATTTAAGAATGTTGAAGGTATGCAAAATCCTTAGAGACCTTATAAACCAGGAGAGATAAAAAGGAAAATATTCATTATTTACACAAAATGTCATAAAAAATGGCAGCCTGTCCAAAAGGGATTTCCTGCTCAACAAATAACCTAACACTGGTATAAGCAAACACCCATGATAATTTTGAAATTTGCAAAAATATTTCTCTAATACGATGACATTCTTCTTCCAGAAAATCAAAATTTGTAGATACAACATGAAATTTATATCTCGAATTGCTCTGTAACTCAATCTAGCTTGGTGGGTGCTTTTGAAAAGGCAAACACAGAGCTCAAAAGCATTCTAGGTATTGCTAAATTACTGTGATAGAAATGTCTGTAGATATGGTTTGTTGATATATTATTGTAGAACATGGGTATTACCACATTTCATAAAATCTCTCGTAAATGACAAATATACCTGGTTCTTTAGGGTTTGATAATGATGAACAAGATTGGCATCATAAATCTCTCAAATTTTTGACCTTAAATCTAATCTACTATCTTGGTATCAATAAATAGAAGAACCAAATACCCAAAATGGGAATGTAGCATGCAAAAGTCTCAGAAGTCGTCAAAATATCAAAGAAATATCAAAGGTTTCAAAAGAAACTGTGTATGGAAATTCAATATTCATATCAGAGATATGGAGGATCAACATTTTGTTATGAAAGATGGAAAATACACAGAGAAAATACCTATTTGAGTAGAAAAAATTTGTAGAGAAGTCTCCATTTCTCATTGCCAAACCATAGTGCAAATAAAATGGATATCAAATCAGTCGGCGACCTCCAGAAAATCGGAGAGCTTTGAAAAAGCCAGAGAGATAATTGCAGACATGAAAAATTTAAAAAAAATGATTTACCCCCAATTCCCATTTAAGTGGAATTAGAATTCATTTTCCAATTCCACCTTTTTCGATGGAAGATTAAAATGATGGTTTTGGGGGTAAATGAAAATTAACAAATCCCTATTCCATTTTCATGTTTTGAAAACAAACATAGAATATGTCAATTCAAAGATTTGACAATGACAATTCCATCCCAATTCCACCAAACAAACAGGCCCTAAATTCTTTAGAATGTAATGAATGGTTGATTTGTGCTTTCATTAACTAGCAAGATGTTCGAGGAGCAAAAATTGAATTTGTCCACTCTGGATTCTTGATAGTATTATGAATGGTTGCTTTGTGCTTTCCTTAAATGAGAAATATGTTCACGCATTGAAAAAAGTAGACCAAATTTGTACAAATTTCCACTCAAAAATATTGAAGAATGCATTGTACATGCCCATGAGAACTGATTGAATCTATGCCTTACACGTTTGGAAATTTGCATAGCAAAGCTATTTAGATAGAATCTCACATAGATCTTGATTGCACTTAAGGTTATTTCAACATGAACAAGTGACACATCTTTAACGATTTGTCTTTTCAACACATACATGGTTTACCCATTGATTGATTAATTTAAAAAATAGAAGAAAATATCAAAAAACATAATATGCATCATTGATCATATTTAGTAATTAATTAACTAGTAGTTGTCCGATTGTGGGCTGGCAACAAATATCCAATAGGTTTTTTTTGAAAGGGGGAAATTACAAAAATGGTTGGACATGTGTGATTAACGCAAGGCATCAGGGGCATACGACAATAAAAATAGAGAGCAATAAGTGATCGTGTAATCAAGCAATTTAGAAAGTTGTTGAGTAATCAAATTTGTGAATTGAGCAAAATTTGAGGCATTGATTGATAGGCAGAGATTAAGACTAATAATAAAAATGTAATTTAAAGTAGTTTTTAGTTTTTAGAGCAGTAATTTTTGGTTATTTAGAAGGGTGGAAATAAGGTGTGGCATCTGATATGATGTATTTAAAAATTGTTTATCTGATTTTAAACTATTTATATTTTAGCAAGAATGTCCTGGTTGAGGGGGTTAATTTGAAAGCAATGATTTAGTCACTTTCCTTGCATATTTATAGAGACCAATGAGGGATCATGTAATCAGAAAATTTAGACAGTTGTTCAGAAAAGAACTTTGTCAATTGGGTGAAAGTTCAAGTATTGACCAATAGTTTAACATTAAGGGTAATAATTACAATGTAATAGCTTACGTTGAAGAACAAAACAAGTGTACAAAAAGTGGTCATGTAGTCATAAAATTTAGAAAGTTGTTGATTAATCAAATTTGTGATTTGAATGAAACTTTAAGTATTGACTGATAACCCAACATTAAGGGTAATAATTACAAGTAATTTAAAGAAGTTATTTTTAGAACAACAAATTTTGGTTATTTTGTATTGTGAACTTGTTGGAACTTAAGGGAAGGGTGGAAATATGGTGTGGCATCCGATATGTTACTTGGATGCTTTTAAATTTTTTTTTTCTCAATTTTAAAATATATACATTTTAGCAAAAAAGTTTTAGTTGAGGGAGTAATTTCAAAGTGATGATTTGGTCGCATTTGTTGCATATTTATGGAGAGCGATAATGGTCATGTAATTGGACAATTTAGAAAGTTGTTCAGCAAACAACTTTGTTAATTAAACAAAAGTTCAAGTATTGACCGAGAGGCCGACATTAAAAGTAATAATTACAATGTAATAGGTTAGATTAAATAGTAGTACAAGTATACAATTTTAAATAAAGCGCTTATTTTTAGAGTAGTAATCTTTGGTTATTTTTCAATGTGAACATGTCAGAGATTAAGAGAAGGCTAAAAAAATAGTGTGGCATCCAACGTGTCTATGCAATGCAATTAAAATATATTTAGATTGAAGAACAATGCAAGCGTACACTTTTAATTAAGGGTAAGTACACAAAGATGGGGGACCAAAAAGGGGGTATAAGATGCCACTTTTTTTTTTCTGAAATCAACAAACTCTAAACTTCCACGAGAAATTGAAGATTGTTAGACTCAAAATTTCAAGATGCGACAAGAACAAAAATCGTAGTACTCCGAATATACTTTCTAAACTAATAATTTATTTTTAAAATGGTGGAGATTAAGGCCCTCAAAAAGGGGGAGAAAAAAAAGTGGTCCTATTTTTTCTAAAAAAACATAACACAGTGTTTGGTGTCGTCCCCCTAAAATGTTAACTTTTTTTTTGAATTTTTTTAATCACTCCAGTGAGAAGTTAGCTAACACCACCTAGTGTATCCCAAAATTTTCTAGTAATTTTTTTTATTAATGTATGCTTTTTTTATGAATTTTCTAATTGGACACATCCTGAAAACTTGAAATTTTTGTGTGCTCCCCCTAGAAATCATTGAAACTAATCAAAAATCCAATCTTTTTTTTTGCAGTGTGTATAATGGAGTTTATTTTCTAAAAAAGTATAGTGTTTCAAAATTCGACGGATGGGCCAAAATATATTAAATCCCTAAATCCCTCTAACATACATTTTATTCTCTATTTTTAATATTTCACCTCTAGCATTTACATCCACCTACCACATGTGGGATTAACACTTACAATTTTATGTCCAATATTTTATCCCACATTTGTTCCTACAAACTAGATTCACCCTGAGGATATCTATTTAATCAATGCCCCTTCTCATTTCAAATCCTCCATTCTTTTCTTACATTATTCATATGCATTCTTAGCATTCATTATAGCGGTTTAGCAATCTTTTCATTCTAGTTCATTTTATCTTGCATTTTGCATCTTTTTTATAAATTCATTTTTGAATCCCCCTTCTTTCTAGCTTCTCATGCATGTTCTTCTGAGAGCATCTATATTCAAACATGAGATTTTGATAGATAGGAGGGAAATGGAGTGAGTTTTCTTTTTGAATGCATGTGTGTGTTTTCATATATTTTACACTTTGTTTGTGTTTTCATTAGAAAGCCTCCATTGTTGGATGTTGGAAAGATCTAAAAAGATAGATCCTCATTTCCTATTGGCATTATGATGAATTTTAGTAGGAAATGATGAGTTTAAGTTTTTCATTGTTGGAAACTTATTAAATCTATTAACTTTGGTGCATAGGTTACCCTAGCCGACTGACAAGATGAATAGGTGAAGCAGATATGCTAAGTGTTATGATCGGTGAGTAGGAAGACAATAATAGTTTTGAGTTTTGAGTAGCACTTGAGATGGTGATAATATTGGGAGATGTGATCATTAACCGAGTCTTATTATGATCAGAGGAGTACAGATTTATGACCACGACAGTTAACTCAACAGTGTCTGAAAGATAGTTTTTTGGTAATTGTTCTATGTGAAGCGGTTGAGTTACCAATTGAAACCTGTTGATCAAATGGTTAAGGTGGTTAAGTTGACAAAGATGTTTTGTATTAAAGGTTGGTATTACATTTTTGGGCTGACATGTGAAGATTTATTGAAATGAAGTTTTATGAGTTAAGTCAAATTGAGGGACGACTTGTGGATTGTTTTTCAATGTTTAATAGACTTAAGAAAAAATATATAAAGGGATGCTAAATCATAGATTTGGGGTTGTTGATCATGTTTTTGGTGGTTGCGATCAGAGACAAAGATTGTGTATTGTGTTAAGAGTTCTGAGACTGAATTGGATCTTTCAGGCAAGTAGTGCCATTTCAGATCAACAAATTGAGTCTATTGCTTAAGGCTAACTCTAATAGGTTAGCAATGCTAAATCCCTTAACAGGGTGGATCCTAACAGATCTTATTGTGTAAATACTCTAACAAGGTGACTTCTAAGAATAAGTTTAAAATCCTCTAGCAAGGTCGATCTTAACATATCTTATTGTACTTATAACAAGGTACTAGTCACTCCTAGCAGGGTGAGCCCCTAACAGGTTATTGTAAGCACTTAACCAGACAACTCTTTTAACTGTAGTGAAGATATTTGTGAGTGTCATCCCCACCATGGTTTTTTTCCCTCTAACAAGGGTTTCTACGATGTGGTATTATGGTTTATGGTTTTTTGTTGATTAAATTACTTTACTTCTATTGCCTAATTACAATTACTTGTTTGATTTTGTGGAAGTTACTTAAGAGCATAATCAGATCTTTGGTTGAATGATTATATGTTCTATTTTCACTTATTCACCCCCCTCTCATTGCTTCTATGTATCAACATTTCCCTCATCTACACTTTCAAATAGTATTGGGAGAATTAAATTTTTGTGACAATATTTTTTTTCTCTATTTTATTGTTCATAAGAATCTTCAATTTGGATTGAGTAAGGTCTCATCCTTTGTATCTTTAGTAATTGTACACAAATTTGGTATTGCTTGGTTAATGTCTTATTGATAAAATATTGCTTGAAAAGTGTCATAGCCCACAACCAAATGATTATTATAGACCTCTTGCCTTCAAAATTGTCTATAATATTCTCACCGATTCAAGTAACCATTTTGGGGTTCTTGAAGGTCTTGAATTTGAAATTTATCTTTATTCCACACAAGGGACTTCATTTCTCATGTCATTTGGCAATACAAAACAATCACTTGGCCAACATCTTCATTTTCAATGTCAATTCCAACATTTTCACCTTCAATGTCATTTCCCACATTTTCATTTATAAATTCAATATCACATTGAACATTTTGAATATAAATTTCAACATTTTCATTCCCAATTTGAATATCATGTTCAAAATTTTCACCTTCACTATCAATTACTACATTCTCATTTACAAATTCAATATCATGATGAACATTTTAAATATCAATTTCAACATCTTCATTCCCAATTTGAATATCATGCTCAACATTTTTAATATTAATCTCTACATTTTCATTTCCATTTTCAATATCATGCTCAACATTTTCATATTCATTTTCCTCTTCACTTGAAACAACATTTACATGTGGAGTAGAGGCCTCACCTTAACCAATATTTGACATACCTTATCTTCTCTTCCTATGACATTCTCTATCTCTTTGTCTATATGTTTCAATTTGGTCTTTTGTAAGTTTTCTCTTACATTATTCCTTTAGACAACTGCTACTCCTCATTTTACCTCTAAAAAGATGCTAAAAATTTATTGCTAAAGAAAAATTTGTGTTAAAGATACTCAAATTTTTTTTGGCTCTTACTATCTGTTCATGGCTTGCAAAAATAATGTAGGGACTATTGGAATGCTCAAAATGACCCACTGTCATCTTTTGTGTGGCCTAGGTATCAAATATCGGATATCAAATTCTATCAGATATATGATGCTTGTTTTAAATGGAACCAACGAAATCATTCCTCAAAGGTATATAATATAACATATTATCTGATATCTTTTCATA
>MU223208.1:303201-315350 GCA_018584345.1 Thuja plicata | reverse complement strand
AAACCACTGGGACCGGTACCCCAAATTTTCACTCTTCTGAAGTGAGCCCTATTAGGAGCCAACCCTGTTAAAGGTTACAAACACATGGTTAAGTGTGACCTTGTTAGAGGATTTTTATACATAGGTTATCACTAAGTATCTAGCATCTATGCTACCATCCTTGAATCAGTCTCTAGACTGTCAATAGGCTTTATGCTAATCTTACTACCATCCTTGAATCGACCTCCTTCTTAGACTGTCAATAGGCTTTAGGTAAGAGCGATGCTACTATCATGAGTCAACCTTTTTGGTAATCTGTTAGGATATACCTCAATTATAGAAGACAGTTAAGTCCTGTTATGTTAAGAGACTTAATGCTTCAATGGTTAAACTAAAACACAATGACCTGTTTCTAATGCAACTTTGAATTGCAGATATTCAGATCTATTTATGTACAATACCTTTCTGATCAATGTATCAATTAAATTCCTTTTTACTTCACTCTTTCTTCTCTGTGATGATGTGCTTCACTATTTTTCAGTGTCTACAGAATTCTTTAGCTCTCCCTTAGCTTGATTGATCAAGACTGCATGAAGTTTATCCTTGATTAGTTTCTCTTCAATATCTTCTTTCAATTCACTCCACCGTGTATCTGATTGCTTACGGAAATGAATTATGCTTGTCTCTTATATAGACATGATATTCCTTAATTCTTGGTTCTTGATTCTTGATTCTTGGCGTGAAAAACAATCCAGCCAAATTGATTTATGGCTTTAACTCCTGAGATATCTCGTAGTTATTTTCTTGCCAACTGTATAAATCAATTTCTTAACTGCGGTTGAATAAAAAAAATAAAAAAACTAGTTAAGTCTATCCTTTAGCTCTGCTAGCTAGATATTTTGTCATTTTCTGATCTCTCTGTTCTGTCAGGCAATTTTGCAGTTCATCGCCGGTGACAACTGCCAGTTCCGTCGGTGCAACTTTAGTTAGCTTCGGGATCTCCATCCGTCGGGCATCATTGGATCTTGCTTGTCTGGCAACACTGTTTTCATCTCGTCAGGCATCCTGTGATTCTGCTTCATCGGGCAACACTGTCCTCTGCTTGTCAGGCATCACTGTGACTTTATCTCTATCTTTACCGATGGTGTGCACTTCATCGGTGTAGTCTATTACTTGGTGACTACTTGACTTTTATGCATTGTTGAAAGCATAACCTCTGTTCCATTGATTCTCTGAAGTCTTAGGAATAATGTATATGACCATACAGATGATATCAAGTTGACATCAATGACAATACAAACCATTAACTGATTTAATGTCTTGCATTTTCTTCAACTTAACATTATCAAACATTCAATCAATTACATGTCATCACTAACAAGAAATATTCACTCAACCAAGTCTACACTTGGTGCATTCTAGCTCTTCAAACTCTTACCTTTACACAACCTTAAAGGCTTGAAACCTCCATATGAATAAGTTAAGCTTGCAGAGTTGTGGAGGTGTCTTAAAATATGTTAATTCACTCAACTAGGGGTGTTAGGAGTCCCACCTAGTTCAACCATATAGTCAATTTCTTGAATCTTTCACTAAACAAACTGAATAGGCTAGTAGCCTTATTAGGTCTCCTACTCTGAGAAAATAGGGATTTTCTCCCAACCCTTCCGAAGGAACCCTAAAAATTTTCTTGGGATTTTTCGAACTTTTACCAACCCCTCAAGGATTTTTTTGGTCTTGGGGTCACCACCTTTCGTATTGTACCCTAACTCAAAATGAGTGATTTTAGGGGTTTTAAGGTCTTTGTTGGCTCATGACCAAGATAGAATGAATTAGACCATCATTAGATTGGTGCAAACCTCTCCTCCTTACCAAATCATGTAAATACTCCTAACATCAGTCTCCAAAAGTAATTTTGTCTCTATCTATTCACCTCTGCAAGTTGTGCTCTCTGCAACTTGGTCTTCCCTAACCAGGCTCACCACTGTCTCGCCTAGGGAAAGACTTTAAAAATCATTCCTCTAAATTTTAGGGCCCAATATCCTACACAATATATGTACATGGAGTATAATAACTATTCCCAATATATCGTACCAAATGGACAGTGGGAAATTAAATTAGATCTCCATCTTTGCACACTGCCTGGATTGAACCAGAGACAGTGCCAAATCAAACTTGTTTACAAAAGAAATCAAAACCAAAACAAAACACATATCTAATGGCACACATAACTTATAAAACACCCACTCTAATCCATGCATGAGTTACAGTGCAAGCTTCAATCCATTAACTACCTACTGTCACAAAATAACTAAAAATTGCACACAAAACAACATAAAATCTTGATTTCTTCAAATCATTGTCTATACAAAGGGTGTTCAACCTTGCATATTCATCAATCCATGTCTTATGTAGGATGGTTAGGTATTTATTTTCCTCTTAGGGCTCTTTTTCATCGGGTTGTAAAAACTTGACAATGTTGTCCGGGCAACATTTCAAAGTTGCAAAATGCAACTTTTACATCTTTTTGACAATTTCTTGCAAAACCAACTAAATGAGTTTCAATTCTCACCAAACCTTACCAAAAACTCTAACCATGGTTGAAACATGGTTCTAACCCATCCTATACCCTACTGAAATCATGCTGACATCATCAACCCATTTGTGCAAATCAGGAGGCTTTACAACTTTCTAGCCCCTAATTGCAACTTACAAAAAGGTCCTAAGAATCTATCGACCAAACCCTATTGTACTTCTACTATGTTCAACATGACCTTAATAAAAACATCCAAAATGCCTTAAAGGCTTACACACAACAAAATGAAACTAGGATTGTTTAAGCAACCCATGGGTGCTCCTACACCATTCTCCCACTTTGCACAAATTTCAAGGAACACGAGGAGAAATTAGAGATGGGTCCATGCCTAATTTCTTGAAGTTACCTTCATCCACCCATGTAGCTTCAAATTCTGGTTGATCTTTCCACTGTACCAGATGCTCCATGTATACCCTGTGTCTAGTTGACTTCTTCACCCTGGATTCTAAGATCCTCTCTGCTTGGAGCTTGGGTTTGGGAGGTAAAACCTCAGTACTGACATCTTCCAATATCTCCTTGTTGGTCTGGTTCATGTCTGACAATGGTCCCTTGAACTTCACCAAGTTTGCCACATTGAACACTGGTGAAATGCTCAAATCTGAGGGAAGCTCCACCTTGTAAGCATTCTGTCCATATTTGGCTAACACCTTACATGGTCTCACTCTGTTCATCTACAACTTAGTTGGCATTCCTTTCCATAACCTTGACTTGTTTAGATGAACCATGACATAGTCTCCTACTACAAATTATACATCTCTTCTTGACATTTCCACTTTAGCTTTCAATTTTTTGGTAGCCTCTGTGATACTCTTCTTCACTTGTTCTTCTATCTCCATCATTGTCTGAGAGAAATCCTCTGCATGGCCACTCCTATACTCCATAGCTCATAAATCTATAAGTTCACACACTCCCCTTGGATGCATCCCATACACTATCTCAAAAGGACTTCTGCCAGTAGTCTTATTTACATTGTCATTATAGGCATACTCAGCTTGTGGAATCACTAGATCCCGTGTCTGCCCATATTCCTTAGTTAGGCATCTAAGAAAATTACCTAACACTCCATCGATCACCTCAGTTTGACCATCTATTCGTGGATGGTAAGCTGATCCAAAAGACAAATTTGTACCCAATCTGCTCCATAGAGTCTTCCAAAAATGACTCATAAACTTGACATCCCTATCTGACACAATGCTTAGGGGTAGTCCATGTATCCTCGTAACCTCTTTGAAGAAGAGATGAGAAATATAACTGGCATCATGGGTGGTCTTACAAGGAATGAAATGACTCATTTTACTAAATCTATCTACCACCACATAAACATTATCCAACCTTGTCTTTGTCTTAGGGAGACCTACAATAAAATCCATCTTAATGCACTCCCAAGGCCTATTGGAGATAGGTAAATGTTGGTACAAACCTACATCACTAGCTCCCCCTTTGGCTTTCATACAAACCACATATTTCTCAACATATCTTCTGACATCTCTTGGAAACTTGGTCCAATGATAAAACCTCTGTACTAACTCCATTGTCTTGTTGATACCAAAATACCCACTTAGGATGCCATTGTGCTTCTCCTGAATGATATTTTCTCTCATTGAACCCTTAGGGACACATAACTGGTTTCCCTTAAACAAGAGTCCACTTTGAAGATTATATTCTGTAAATTGACTGTGAAAGTGATTTTGGAAATCAGAACATACCTTATATGCTTCAGAAAAGTCTTCATGATCTCTATAGAGGTCCTTAAAACTCTCTATGCCAATACTTTGAAGTTGAACTTCTTGAACTGTCAACATCCTCCTACTCATTGTGTCTGCCACCTTATTCAACTATCCTTTCTTGTGCTTGATAGTAAATTTAAAGGCTTGTAGATACTCCATCCACTTCAAGTGCCTATTACTCCATTTCTCATGTGTGTTAATATAACTTAGTGCTAGATTGTTTGTGAACACTGCAAACTCCTTAGGAAGGAGATAATGCCTCCATTTCCTAAGTGACTGCACTAGAGCATATAACTCCAAATCATAAACATAGTACTTCTTCTTGTCTTCATTGAGCTTTTCACTAAAGAAATCTATAGGCCTATCCTCTTGGCTCAACACTCCTCCTAGTGCCACTCCACTTGCATCACACTCTATTGTGAATAGCTTATCAAAACTAGGTAACAAAAGGATAGGTTGGGTAGCCACTTGTTAATTTAACCTTTCAAAGGCATCCCCTGCTTCAAGAGGCCATTTTAACTTGGTCTTTAACCATCCTTTAATGGTGTCTAGCACTGGTGCACAAATGCCACTGAAATTCCTTATAAATTTTCTATAAAATTGAGGTAACCCATGAAAGCTCCTTACCTCTATCACTGTGGTTGGCATTGGCCAATTCAAGATATCCTCCACCTTTCTTGGGTCCATTTTAAATGAACCTTTAGATACTACAAACCCCAAATACACAAGCCCTTGCTTGAAGAACTCACACTTCTCTAGATTGATGGACAACTTCTCCTCCTGCAACCTTTTGAGTACAATATCCAAGTGTTCCTCTGTTGTTTTACTGAAGATGATTATATCATCTAGATACACCACCAAAAATCTTCTAGTGTACCTCATTCATGATCCTCATGAATGTCCTAGGGGCATTTGAAAGCCCAAATGGCATAACTCTCCACTCATATAACCCTTCAATGGTTTTAAAAGTTTTCTTCCATTCATCCCCATATTTTATCCTAATATAGTAGTGTCCACTTTTGAGATCCAACTTAGTGAAATACTTGGCCCCTCCAAGACATTCCATCAAATCCTTAATTCTAGGTATAGGGAATATGTATCTAATAGTAATTCTATTGATAGCCCTAGATTCAATGGAAAGCCTCCACTTACCACCTTTCTTAGATGCCAAGACCATAAGTACAACACATGGACTAATTCTCTTCTTGATTAGTCCTTGGTCTTGTACCTTCTGCACTTGTCTAGCCACTTCTTGATTTTTCTCTAGTGTGAGCTCATAGGTTTCTTTGTTGGGCAATGAAGCCCCTGGTATGAAATCTATCTGATGACTGATATTCATTTTAGGAGGTAATGTTGCTAGTGTTCCATTACTGATTATGTCCTTGAACTTTCCAAGTAAGTTTTGGACTCCCTCTGGTATAGATGTTTGAGTAACCTTTTATTATTCCTTGGGTACCACAACTATATCATATCCTTCACCTCCTTCTTATTGAAGAGTATTAAGGAACTCTTTTCCATGCTTAGTAAGACACTAGGGGTCTTTGACTGTGTTTCTTCTTCACCTAATAGTGATTGCATCTTGAATGTTCAACCATTCTTCTTGAATGAGATGGTGTTCTCTTTCCCATCATAGATGGCCCCTCTATCATATTTCCATGGTCTCCTTAATAGGAGATGGCATGCATCCATAGGCAACACATCACAAATCAACTTGTCTTTGTATCCTCCAATGGAGAACTCAACCATGTTTGTTCATTCACAAGGACACTTTGTCCTTTATTAAACCATGTCACCTTGTATGGATTAGTATGGGGTATCTTTGCCAATTTAAGCTTCTTCATTACCTCTTCTGAGACTATGTTATCTGTAGAACCACAATCTACAATAACATTTCACACTTTACTAAGTATTTTGCACCTTGTCCTAAAAAGGCCCTCCTTTGCTTTGGTTCTTCTTTGACTGGTTTTCTGATTATAACTCTTCTAAACATGAGATTTTCCCCCATCTTTGATTCTCTATGACTAATCTCTGGTGAATTGACACTTGATGTGTCTTCTTAAGCATATGTTATTTTATTGTCATTGTTTGAAGAGGTTGCTTTCTTCGAGCACCTGTAAGCAGGATGACCCATTTGTCCACAACTAGAACATTTCATGCTAGAAAAGTAAGAGTTACTTCTGCCTGTGCCTCTTCCTCTATTAGAACCCCCTTGAGTTCCTCTACCTCTTCCATAGCCTCCTCTATAAGTTGTTTCACTTCTATGCTCTGCAAGTTTAAACTCTCCATGGCTTCTTTGTTCAGTCCCTCTACCTTGGTATCCACCTCTGTGACCTCTCTGGTCTCTTCCTCTTCCTCTACCCTTATAATTTTAATCTTGTTTCCTCATACTCTTGTCTTCAATCTTTATAGCCAATTGATAACATTGGTGTACTATTTTGGGACTTAGAAGAGTCATCTCTTCTTGAATACTCCATTTTAGGCTATTTAGGTATCTAGTTACCTTAACGCTCTCATATTTAGACACATTAGATCTCATACAAAGCTTTTGAAATTCCTAAGTGTAGGAATTCACATCGAGATCCTTCTGTCTTAAGCTTTGTCTTTTCTTGTGTAATTGGATTTCATAATCATCTAGCATTTATGCCTGTTTCACATTGACAACCATTCCTTTCCAAGTGGAAATTGGTTTCTTGCCTTCTTTCTCCCTTTCTGCTTGAATGAACTTCCACCATGTCAATGCAGAGCCTCTAAGTCTTGACTTTTCCACCTTGACCTTCTGAGCTTCTGTGACTCCATCACATTCAAAGTGATTCTCCACACCTTCTATCCAGTCCATGACTAGATCTGCCTCCATCTTCCCACTGAATAGTGGTATCCCTTCAAGAGATTTTCCACTCATGGCTTTCAAAGCCTTCAACAATGGTTCTTCCTACAACACAGGGTCAGGTTCAGGGACTTTATCCTCTTCTGCAACCTCTTTACCCTTAGCTTCTTTACCTTCCAAATTATCACTGAATTCATCAGTCTTGGTCTGTACTTCACTCAATGCTTGTTCAAGTTGAGCTATCCTTTCCCTTAATAGCTTATTATCTTCCTTCTGGTCATCGATCTTCTTGGCCAATTCCACATTAGTCACCATGATAGTGGACCCACTGGACTCACAATCTAATATGCACTATGCAATCCCAAATATTTTGAGGCTCTGATACCAATCTGTTAGGGAGTTTGGATGAATCAATCACTGAGTCATGCTCCTAGTCTTCACAAGAGTCTCTTAGGTTATTTTCACCACACTCCTTGGCACCTATAGGACCCTCAACCAATATTGATCCCCTGGTTACTCTGGCCAACCCAACTAACAAGAAAGATTCACTCAACCAAGTCTACACTTGGTGCATTCTAGCTCTTCAAACTCTTACCTTTACACAACCTTAAAGTCTTGCAACCTCCATATGCATAAGTTAATCTTGTAGAGTTGGTGTCTTGAACTATGTTAATTCACTCAACTAGGTGTGTTAGGAGTCCCACCTAGTTCTACCATATAGTCAATTTCTTCAATCTTTCACAAAGCATGCCTAATACGCTAGTAGTCCTATTAGGTCTCCTACTTTGAGAAAATAGGGATTTTCTCCCAACCATTCCAAAGGAACCCTACAAATTTTCTAGGGATTCTTGGAACATTTACCAACCCCTCAAGGATTTTTGGGGTCTTGGGGTCACCACCTTCCGTATTGTACCCTAACTCAAAATGAGTATTTTAGGGGTTTTTAAGGTCTTCACTGGCTCCTAACCAAGATGGAGTAAATTAGACCATCAATTGGATTGTTGCGATCCTCTCCTCCTTACCAAAACAGGGAAAGACTCCTAACATCAGTCTCCAAAAGGAATTTTGGCTCTATCTATTCACCTCTGCAAGTTGTGCTCTATGCAACTTGGTCTTCCCTACTCGGGCTCACCACTAGCTCGCCTAGGGCAAGACTTTAAAAATCATTCCTCTACATTTGAGGGCCCAAGATCCTAAAAAATATATGTACATGGAGTCTACTCACTGTTCCCAAGAGTTTGTACCAAATGGACAGTGGGAAAGTGAATTAGATCTCCATCTTTGCACATTGCCTGGACTGAACCAGAGACAGTGCCAAATCAAACTTATTTACACAAGAACTCAAAACCAAAACAAAACACCTATCTAATGGCACACAAAACTGATAAAACACCTACTCTAAGCCATGCATGAGTTACAATGCAAGCTTCAATCCATTAACTACCTGCTGTCACAAAATAACTAAAAATTGCACACAAAACAACACAAAATCTTGATTTCTTCAAATCAATGTCCGTACAAAGGGTGTCCAACCTTGCATCTTTGTCAATAAATGTCTTATGTAGGGTGGTTAGGTAGTTAGTTTCCTCTTAGGGCTCTTTTTCATTGGGTGTAAAAACTTGACAATGTTGTCCGAGCAACATTTCAAAGTTACAAAGTTGCAAAATGCAACTTTTACATCTTTTTGTCAATTTCTTGCAAAACCAACTAAATAAATTTCAATGCTCAGCAAACCATACCAAAAAATCTAACCATGGTTGAAACATGGTTCTAACCCATCCTAGACCCTACTAACATCATGCTGACATCATCAACCCATTTGTGCAAATCAGGAGGCTTTACAACTTTCTAGCCCCAAATTGCAACTTACAAAAAGGTCCTAAGACTCTATAGACCAAACCCTATTGTACTTCTACTATGGTCAAAATTACCTTAAGAAAAACATCCAAAATGCCTTAAAGGCTTACACACGACAAAATAAACTAGGATTTTTTAAGCAACCCATGTGTGCTCTTGCACCATATATATACATACATACACATATATATACACACACACACATACATACATACATACATACATACATACATATATATATATATATATATATATATATATATATATATATATATATATATACACACACACACACACACACACACACATACATACACATATATATACACACACACACACATATACATACACATACACATACACATATGTATGTATGTATAATGCATAATATGTAATATATATGTACGTGGGTAAAAGCACAATAAATTGTCAACCTTTTACAAAGGAAAAGGTTAATAGCACCAAAATTGTAAAATTTCAAGGGCATAAAAGTCACATCTCTGTTGAGAATTTGAAGATGATGTAAACTAATGAAATGTGTGAAATAGGATGAATTTTATGCCTATAATTTTTTTTTAAAATTTTGAACAAAAATTAATATGTTTTTTGAAAATTTTAGGTCTATTTTTCATTTCATGAAAAATACTGCAAATCAGGGAGTTTACTTCCCGCCAAATCATTATAAGTAAAACATTGTTTTTTCCTCCAATTTTAGAATATGAATAGTGCAAAAAAAAAGAAAGAAGTGTTTTCGATCTATAGTTTGCCCGTTATAAGTATTCAAATTCGAACTTACCTGAAATTAACAGTTTTTGTCTCCCGCCACTTTTCCCCTATCAAAACTATACCAAAAACCAAATAAATTACATATTATTGAAGAGGACTCTCTTCTGTAGTGTTGTCTATGATTTTAAAAAAAAATTGAATTGATTTAGCATTTTTTATGTTTTCTGAATCAACAACTTCTCAAAGCTTTATATAACTACATGTAGTTTTTAGCAAAAAAATTCAACATTTTGTAGTCGAAACAATATAAAATTTATATGTCAAGAATTTTTGTTCCGAGATCTAGAAAAGGGTACTTTTAATTTTTTGACATTTTCTATTTTGAGCAGAGATAGAATAACAGAAGTGCAAACAAAAGGCTTTTTTTTGTGTTTTTGGAGGCTTGGCTATCAACATGGCATGCCACCTAGATAGACTCGGCCAAGTCAGACTCGACTGAGTCCTACTCACCCTCACATTGGCTCACACAGGAGCCTACTAGGCTACGTAGGCATCATTTGGTGCCGCGTGGCACCTACGTGGACTCGGTCGAGTCTAACTGGGCCGAGTCAATCAAGTTAGCTTAAAAGGTGACAGTTGGGGCAAGGGAGAGAAGGGGGGAGAGAGAGGGGGGAGATGAGTGTAGAAGGGAAAAGGGAGATAGGATGGGGAGAGATAAGGAGAGAAGGGGAGATTGACCTAGGGTATGGAGAGAGAGAGAGAGAGGTGCAGGAGCACCTAGGCTAACTCCTAGTTTCAAGTTTTGGTTGTGGCTTGTACTGAACCTAGCCAGGTCAGGAGTGTTTTCTTAGACCTTAGGAGGTCTTGTGAGTTATTTTCTAGATGGATTTGACTAGGATCAATCCACTCTAGTTTGTTTTGGTTATGTTAGGTTTTAGTGCTTTAGAAAGCCTAAAGTTGGGAATTTGGGTCTAAAAGTCTAGAAGGCTTATAAAAGCTTGTATTTGAGCCTAAAATGGCCTCTATGGTGTTTTTACATCATTTTCTATAGGTTAGAGGTCATAAAACTATGTTAGAGGCAATATTGTAAAAGTTGTCAAAATCTTATCATGACAACATTTGCAACTTTGCAAAGTTGCATGAAAACATTGTCAAGAAATGATTCCCTTCGATGTTTGAGGATGGGTAGTTATTGTAACCACCTAAAAACATGGGGAAAGCATAAAAACCATAAGGAGGCCCATAACCCGAGGTTAGCTGACGTAGAGAAAAAATTTAAATTGTCTGAAGTTGCTCTGTTACTGTGTTCTTATGCAGTGTTATTGATTTTGTTTGTTAGTGTTCATTAATGGATTGAATCACTAATTCTCAAGTTGGATTCTTGTAGCTAGAGTAGATAGAGTTCATTTTTCTTTGGTGTGAAGTTTCTTAGTATTCAGTAGCGTAGTTTTGTAAAATCTTTTGTTAGTTAGTAGTTTACTAGTTTTGTCAGGACAGTTTTGAGGAAAATAGCTCCCCCATAGAACCCAACTATGCATTTCATCACGGCCTTGAGGGATATGGTATGGGAGCCCTTGTATAGTGTAAATATCAATGGAGGATCTCTGAGAAGAAGATTATCCATTTTTAATGACAAGCCCTAGGCAAGTCTAGTGCATCCGATTAGGTGCTTGTCAGTGATCAATTTGTGTTTGAATGCAGGGATATGATTTGCAGAGTGAAACCAAGAATGGTTTGGTGAACATTGGGGTTATACATATACCTCCTAAGAATTTTAGGCCTTCCCAATCCATTTGGGTACATTTTCAAGTAGAAGTCACTAGACTGGTCTAGAATAGCCCAATTTGCCCTAGTTACCCTTAATTCTAGGAATCCACTGTATAGAGACCTTGGAACCCAAATACCTACACAATATTTCATGTCTTGGAAAAGGGTATTTGAATATCAGATTTTTTTTGGGGGTTGTTTGGCAAAGTTTTGAAAGAAGTGGGAAAAACTAGTCAAATAGGGCTAGAAGGAGTATTAGGCCTAAAAGGCAAAATTCACTAAGAGTTTAGAGATCATTTGTAAAATAATTGATATCCTATCCTAATGGGATAAAATGAATTTAAGTTGTCTAAGCATGAATTATATCCCCTGCAAACACTTTCTAAGGAGAGGAGTTAAGAAGGCACTTGGAGTCATCCAAGAAAGAGCAAAGAAGTGAAGTAAAACTTGTTGATAATCACCCCTAGTGAAGCACAATGATTCTCATCTCTTAGAGAGGTGTTGAAGTGGTCCTAAACTAGCTAAGTGAGGACTTGGAAGATCCTAGAATAAAGAGTAGGGTCTTGAGGAAACTAGGAGCAATTAGGGTCCTAGTAAGATTGTGCAAGCACACTAAGGGAGTTTCTATCAGAAAGGGGGAGAGAGAGAGAGAGAGAGAGAGAGAGAGAGAGAGAGG
>MU223208.1:247499-292145 GCA_018584345.1 Thuja plicata | reverse complement strand
TAGAGAGAGAGAGAGAGAGAGAGAGAGAGAGAGAGAGAGAGAGAGAGAGAGGTACTATACATAGGAGGAGAGAGTTGGGTACAAATAAGTGTGCAAGGTGTTAGAGATAGTAGGAGAGGTAGAGTTGTAGCTAGAGGGAAAGAGTATCCAAATGAGAGATTATACAAGAGATCTAAGGAAACATAATTTATTTAATAGAAAATATTATATCGAGATATATAAGCTTATACACACACACACACACACACACACACACACACACACACATTTATATTTTAAATATATGCATAATAGTAATATAATAATAAAATATATTATATATTATAATATATTATATACTATATATATTATAGTTATAGAAATAAACTGTTAGAAATTAGATATTCGATATATGTTACCTATGGATATAAGATATAATCTAACATCTATTACCTCTAACACAAATCTCTAGCCTTGGAATTTGCTTCAAGATTGCTTTGAGATTTGGATACGCCTGGAAAGTCAACACAAAAAATGTGTTTAGGAGTTATAATTACTTTTTCAAACTTCACCCATGTGATTGACGCCTTTTTTTACTCGAAATTGATGAAATTAAAAGGGTTTCTTAAGGAGATTTGCAACTTTCCACCAATATAAATTATGCCTTATTTTGAATTTAATAAATAATTATTATTCATTTTCTATTTGAATTATGACTAAAGTCCAGTTTGATAAGCTAATTGAAAAACATCTATCACATCTTTTGAATCTAAAACACATGTCACATTTTATGCTTCACATACTATAGGATTAAAAAAAGTTGAGTTTCATAAAGTTTTGACCAAGTTATAGTGGTCAGACATATGAGTTTTAATGTTTTTAAAAAGTTGTAGTAAAAAAATCATAATTAATTATTCACTTGGAAAAAATTACAACAAAAAAATGTGTCACATCGGGAGATGAGTCTTCTACTTATATCTAGAATCTTATAAAAAAATATTATGATTTGATTGTGGTTAGGGTGGCTAGACATACACTCACTTCTTATTTTTTCCTGAAATTTTAGTACTACTGCATTGAAATTTCAATTTTTCACTAAATAGGATTTTTTTTTCAAAAAATAACTAGTAGCTTAGAAACTGCAGATTCTATTCTTACATATTTTTGAAACAACGTTGATAACTTATTCAATTTTTACTTCAAGCTACTTAGCTCAATTTTTCAGAATTTTCATCGTTATTTAAGGGCCCAATTTGGCCCACCATGATCCTGCACATACCCCTAACATTGATATATGAACTATTGAACCCTCTTATTTTCCAAAGGGGATGTCTAGGTAGGGTCATCATGAATGAACCCTTGAGGTCAAGGTTTGGGTCTAGGGACCTAATCTTGGGGGCCTACTACTTCCATGTGTAAGCATATAAGTGGTGACATTGAGTTGATGCCACTAAAGTGAATGGAGAAGTTTTGGAGTCAACACTTCTAAGCTAGATGGAAAATGATTAGTCAATTAAAATGATAATTGTTGTAAAGTCAATTACAAAAATGTAGCAACCAAGAGGTGTGTTTTATTTGCCAATTTTGAAATTTGAGTTTTCTTTTTGCTAGAAGGATTCCAATGTAAAAAATAGTAACAAATAAGTTCATTTAAATCATTTAGAATTTTTTTCCCTTTTTGACTTTCTCGTGCATTTCATTTCATATTTGCCACCATCTACAATTACTTATACACTATATTACATTCATACATTAAAAACAAAACTTCTATTTTTATGACACCTTAATTTTTCCCTTTTTTGTTTATTAACACTTGCAAATCATTTTATTAAAATAAATTATGAAATTATAAATATAAATAGTTAAAAATCTTATGATTAGTGTTTGCTATAATATTATTAAATTCAATTCAGTTATTAGAGTTGCATATAATATTAAGTTTCCTAAATCTGGCTTCTACAAATGAACTATTATTTCTTTATTACCATTTTATAAAAAAAATTCTTCTAAGAAAAGTATGTCCACTCATCTACCATCTAACCAACAAATATTATGATTATCCTAACAAGTACATACCTCCTACATGATTAATAGCCCATATTAATTTTAAAAATAACTATGTTCTTGTGATATCCTTAGAAATTTCAACAATGTAGTTTTAGAGTCAAATTCTTTGACTCATACAATAAGTATTAAATGTTCCATTTATTGTCATAAAAATAAATTTTTGTAAATTCTTATTCATAAAACATAAATCAATAAATTTGACACAAAAATTAGACAAATAATAATAATAATATAGGAATCTCTTGGATCCCCATCGAATCAAGAAATTTAAGGAATATTTAGATCCCGTCTTAAAAAACAGAGAAGGGAGTGAATAAATATGAAGAGAAGGTAGCCGTTGGTGGTGCATTACATGACCAAGACGGGTTGCTACTCTGCTCTGCTCGGACAAGAAAACGGAGAACATGGCGAAAACGAGGTCTCATAAATCTCAGGAAACATGCGCTCCTTCAACAACACCCAATGCGTACGAGTCTCTGCGCTTGGCGCGCATTGCAAAGAATCAGGTACCACATTTCTTACTCTTACAATGGGATGTTGCAGTGAAAATAACGATTTGGTCTGAACTTTGATGAGCGGTGTTTACAGGCTCGCATGGCAGCTCTCGGAGTCCGAAAATGCGCGGGAGATCTGAAATCATTCTTTTCGGTTACGAAATCACCGCGCAGAGAAAATTCCTCCGTTAAAAAAGCAGTGAATGTCACTCCCCTGCGTCGCTCGGAGCGTCTGAAGGAGAAACCTCTTCCGATTTCCTACACCACACCCCGTGTATATTCTTCCTTTTCACCATTTCATGCCATTTTAATGTTGGGCAATGCTTTCGTACATAACTGAATCGAAATGTATGTAGCTTTTCTGACTTTTTTTATTCTCTTAACTGTAGATTCGGAAAAGAAGGATTTCTTTGAGCTGGCTAATGATTCCATTAGTACCAAGGGAAGTAGAAACTGGGCTAGAAATAAGCTGGAGGAAAATGGGGAGGTTAGACCAGCAAATGCACCGATACCCACGTGTTCACCAGCTCAATTACAAGTCTCTCCAGAATTCCTGGCCCACCGCTGCAACAGCAAAAGTAGAGGGAGCATTTATGATCCAATTTTGGGGATATGCTGCCATTTTTGCAGGTATTCCATCATTCTTCACTGCCCAGAATTTGAGAAAAAATTAGGATTTAAAAAAAAGAAAAAAAACGACCTAACTGAGGAAGAGAGCTATGCCCAACAGAGCCACTATGAGGCTCTTCCCTAAACACGAATCAAAATTTACATTCATTTTACCTCATCAGCAGATGAACACCCTCTAGAAAGAACAAAGAATAATGTTCACCAGGGTGTAGGAGTGGCCTATAGGGCTACTTAAGGATGAGCGCTAGCGTGGAAGCAAAAATCTGAGAAGTAGTTAATATGGAAAAAATTATATATTCGTGTCTTTTGAGGTTTGAGCGTATTATGTTTTAGCAATACATAATGTTACTATAGATGCCCATTTTCCATTCATTTCCGTTGATCAAAAGGAACATCGAAGGATGTCTTAACCATCGCTTATCAAATGGTTGAATATGCCCATGTTAATCTTCACTAAACCATAGCTTAAGCAAAAAAACAGCTTAACATTATTTTTAACGGTAAAAAACGTAAATCCATAGATATGCCCATATATATGTTCACAAAAACACACTCCCTTTAATTTGACAGAAAAAGATTGCAAGTACATCAATTCCAGTTGGCCATGTTGCCAAAGACTCTATTTGAGTTCTAAAGCAAAACTAGGAGCTGTCAAAGAAAAAGGATTATCCCGTATTACCTGACTCAAACAAAAAATGATTCGCCAAGAAGGGACTCGGCGAATTGTGAATTAAATAGTCAAGCGGAAGCCATAATCAAACACATTACTTTTTGAACATCCAACTTGGTACCGAAACAAATAATGCGAATGTCTGGGAATTTTATCTGTTCCATTAGACAGCTGCAGGCTGATATCCCTTCACTACCACCGCAGTTTTTCTTGCTGGTGCCATCAGGTGTCTGCTACCTTTCCAAGGCCACGAAGTATATTAGTAGCTCTCACATGATCCATAATCAAAATAGTTAAAATTTGTTCTGCATAAATTAAAGAGGTCATCATATAGCTAAAAGCAACAATATTATTCTAGTCTAACTAGGCCTGCAGGAAAAATGGGCCATGGCATATTTTAATTGCATTATACAACATAAATGTAAGCGATGATAGAAATTAGTATGCTTATATGGTACGAAGGGTTTTATGTGAGTTCAACTAATTCTCGCATCTGATCCTAAACTTATCATTGATAATATGATATACATCGCTGATGGGTCTGCCTGATGATTGTATCAGTAACTTTATGGAGAAGACCCCTATCTTTTATTTCTTGTAGACTAGAAATACTATGGTTCCAAATGTCAAAAATGAATTGTCTTGTTGATAAGAGGACGATGGCGTACTGTTCTGTATTTTTTAACTCAGCACTAGACTTGAATTTGCTTTCATGGTGTTCAGGCAGAAGAAACTCTGTGGGGAAGAAGGATGTGAACGCTGTGGTGATCGGGATGGTAAAAAGGCATGCTTAGGTAATTTTACCTCTATTTTCTATCACTTCATACCTGGAAGTCTAGATTGTATGAGCATTCAAGTGTTACTCGCATCTTATCCATTTATGAAAGTATACAAGTGAATGCCCCTTTTTCTTTTATATAATAATGTTTGCTTATTGCCTATAAGTGCATTTATTGTTAAAGTAAATATTTGGGCATTTACCCTTTATCGTGTTTTAATGTTTAGCTTAAGTCACTCGATTGAGATTTTTATTGTGGAAAAGATCCATATTATATGTCATGAATCTTTTTTGGACATTAGGCACACTACTTTTATTTAAATTCCACTGAGGGAGAACCTTCCTTTTTCCGAGAATTCCTTCGGCTCAAACTCCTTTTGGATCTACTTCTGCTAGCATTCAACCCGTGTCTTACATATTATAATGCCTGGTATCAACCACTAGGCTACAGCTGCGATGGCATTTTTAAGGTTGGAATTGAGTGATGAATCTGTTTTCATTTAGAGCTATACCTATATTTGGAATTGCTAATTTCTTCATCTTAAAGTTTTACATTTGTTTTTAGCTATTTGCTTTAACTTTTTAATGTATTGGCAATAACCCTCATGTCACAGTTACAAGTTCATAGACTTCCAGAATTCCAAAAAGAACTCTACCAGAACTTTGCTGTGGGGTCTGTATGCATTTTCTGGGGTTAGTCACAGTTATTTTATCTTATAGTCATTTTAATTATGATGTCATGCAATGCAAGCATGGCTATATTATGCCGACTCCAGACAATGGAGCTTCATCGTAGGCATCGTTTACAAGTTTAACAACTCCCTTGGAAAGCTAAAATGTGGAATTGCACGTTTTAAATTTTAGGCCTCTTTGTGCATGGTGTTTGAAGTAGTGTGTGTCCATGCTGAAATGTTTACAAATGTATTGATTTGTTTCAGATTATGATATTATTGTATGTTGCCACACAAGTTTTAAGTTGGTCTATTGTTCAACTCTAAATTAGTCTGCTTAAAAACTAGTCTTCTGGGGGAAGATTAACTATCCTGGGTGTTGATGGTAGGCATATTGGTTCTACAGTCCATGAAATTGAGAGAGTATGCTTCTGTATATAAGTGTGTAAGTCTTGTTTGCATGACATTTCAGTTCAGACTTCTGTATATCACTAGGAAGAGGAATTTTGCTTATCATAATGATGGATCACTGAGGTGACATATAGCCAAGTTGACATAGAGAGAATTTTTTTATTGTAAGCTCTATTGTTGCTTTCAATTTTTATTATAAGTTTTAATCTTCTGCCAGAAAATATTTCATTATTGTAGAGAAAATCCTTTTTATGTTAGGTCTCTAGATGTTTGTAGTAGTAGTCATTTTGGCACAATAAGAAGTTCATTTATGCCTTTGTATTATTGTGCTAGTATTTTTCATTCAGTTACACAGCTATGAATCCAAATCAGGAATTGTTGGAGTTCGTGCATGACACACACATATGTATTCCCATTTACTTTGCACAGAAAATAATTTGGGTGTATTCCTGTAGAAAATATCATACTTATTTTTTCTTTTAAGGTTGGACTCAAGGCATTTTTTCTTCTCTGTATAAGCTTTACTTGCAGTTTTGGGTGCTTAATTAACTTTGGGGCTGCTTTGAGGGGGTTTAAAATGTTTTTTCTTATAATCTTTCCCTCTATTTAGGCCATCTTGGCTATGCATGGCTTGTACCAAGGGACATGAAGTACACTATCTGGAAAGGGTATCACTCATGCAATCAATTTGTGTTTGGGTGTCTTTTGGTGTTTCAGCACCTGTTTGCTATTATTAACATGTCTGGCAGAGCCATGCATATGCAAATGTTTATAGGTGAATAAATTATATAATTGGGAGCTAAAAGTTTTTATGAATGTTAGAAGTCATTTGCGAGAGAAGCAAGCAAGAATTTAAATTTTAAAATGTTGTCTTAAGTTAGACATAGATAGGGTCTGTAAGCTGACCACTTTATCCAAGAAGATTAAGGCTAATTTTTGCAGATTTACAATGTTATTCATTTTCTCATGGTATAGCTAGTTGAACTTGAGCACAAATTCGATACGTTATGAAGTACCAAATTTACTTGAATGAGTTGAATCTATTGATTCCCACAACTACTGCCCACACTCCTAGAGGAATAAATCTGCTCGTAGAGATAGAGAAATGCCATCTTGAAGGGGGATTGATCAGCTCATTAACAAAATGTCAGTGATTTAAGGCAAATTGTGTTAAAAATTTACGTGGAAAAGATGTGTTTAGCAGCACTGTTCTGTTTCACACACAGTGATCTATGTTTTTCACATGTTATTCACAGTTTCATGCTCAGAATGAAACACTGTGAGATGATGCAACTTACAATGAATGTACAGTGAAATTCAAAAACATGAACTAACGTGAACACAGATACATTTCCTACTAATCTTAAACATATATCTGAAACACTACACAGAAAGAACAGATGACACAATATGACACGGCAATACGAGCAAATGCTCAAGGACAAAACCCCCAAAGGGGAAAACCCAGAAAATAGATTCTATTAGAAAAAGGAAAGCAGACTTCAGAAATAATATTACAGTAGTGAAACCAGCCTCTAAAAGACTCAGAACTACTTAGCTCTGATACTCGACTCTGATCTTGTGATTGAAATCACCCCTCATGAGTCCAATGCCTTTGCTGCACTGTATCTGAACACCAGTCTTAGTTCACTGTAGTTATCCTCCATCTATGTCAATAGAAGCTGTTAATAACCCTTCAGTGTTCACACCACAGTTATATTTTCTTCTCTTTGATTCATGTATTCCTCAGCCCCACACTCATTGTTTTTCATTTCTTACACACTTCCATGCCTAAAAAACAAACCTAAGGGGAACGGTGGACATTAAGTCCAAATGGACAGTTAAGATTTGATTTCCAACACTAATGGTTTCATTAGGCAGTCACAAGAGTTTCAACTTTCAAAGAATGACCACGTCAGATTATGAAGATATTAACACAAAAGAGGAGGGAGCCAACATTACCCTTTCAAAAGATATGCCTAAAGAACAAACCTAAGGGGAATGGCGGAGATTAAGTCCAAATGGACGGTTAAGATTTGATTTCCAACACTAATGGTTTCATTAGGCAGTCACATGAATTTCAAAGAATGACAATGTTAGATTATGAAGATATTAACACAAAAGAGGAGGGGGCCACATTACCCTTTCAAAAGATATAGGCATACAATATTTTCGAAGGGCACTTTCCAATGTAACATTTAACAAATTGCTGAGAGTGGATAATCTCTCTTTCACTTTGGCCCCAGCTAAACCTAGGAGGGTGTTCCTAGAGATATCCTTAATAGGATTCACAACTGATGATAGACAAATTGAAAGTGCTGTATTAGTATCCAATGAATCTTTTGTCCCTGAAGGTTGTCAGTAGACCAAAAGCTAACCTATTTGCACATAAGATCTATATTAAGTTGATAATGACATCATTGCACAAAAGCAAGATTAAGGTATACAAAACATGATTACTTAGGATGAGAATTCTCAAGGCTCACAAATCGAAAGTGCTGTATTAGTATCCAATGAAGGTTTTGGCCCCAAAGGTTGTCACTAGACCAAAAGCTAACCTATTTGCACATAAGACCTATATTAAGTTGATAATGACATCATTGCACAAAAGCAAGATGAAGGTATACAAAACACGATTTCTTAGGATGAGAATTCTCAAGGCTCACTATATATGTTTCCTTGGAAGAATCATTTGATTATGAAGAGCATACAAACTACTAATCCTACTCCAAAACTACTAGTGAAAGATACATTTTGTTTTGTTTTGAGTGTATGTTGTATCATAGGCTTATAGGATTGATGCCCACTCTAATGGGTTATTGTCACAATATACCTAGAGAAGCGACACTTTGAAATCACAACAAAATATGAGCTATGCGTATATGTACACTAGAGATATCAAATAATTGAACATTTTTAGTATCCATCCTAGACCATAGAAATCCACATGCAGTAAAGAAGAGGCCATTTCAAAGCTTGTAACAAATTAGAATGCTACCACAATCATCAAATATTCATTAAGATCATACCAACAAATGTGGCAAGAGGACACCACCCTAAGCTATAATTCCCTTGAAGATCCACAAATAGGACTATGGAGACATTTAGTGTGTAACATCATTTACAATATAAAAACCTATATCTGATTTACAAAACATGTTGCTTGTAGGAGTTGAAACCCCAAACAATCCCCTACATTTATATAGTCATATGGAAATGCAATAATGACCCGCTTTTTGTCTATAGAACAAATTTACAAAGTTGTATGTATAGCACTTTGCTTGGTCACTTGGTTGCTTGTGGGAACTCAACCATCGCATTAACGATCGCATGGTTGTCTTCACCTTCCACTAATAAAATTGTATGTGAATAATGGTGTTTGGTTAGGAGAATCCTCTTGGTGTAGTTGCAAGAGTCGAGTTGGGTCATAAATGGTGCCTTGAAAGATTTGGGGAGTGGTTGATGTGAATAGGATGATTTAGGGAATGGTTGAGGTGAACAGGAGAAATTGTGGGGATTCGATGTAGGGCAGGTGTTGGATTTCAGTGTGACATTGAAGGTTAGGACTGGAGATGGGGATGGCAGTCCAAAAGTCTGTCAAAACTCCATAGAAGGATGACATGAGCAAATGAAGCACATTGGAAGAAATGTTGGGAAAAGAAGCAAAACTGTAATGGATGGGATGTTTGAATGGAAGTCTTGAAGTCAACTTGAACTCTGCATAGGAGGAAATGGACGATGAAAGCATTGGAAAATTTTGCAGGAATTCAATGCAGAAATAGATGAAGCCTAGAAGTTAGCTTAAACTTAACTCAAGAAGAAACAAATGACAAAAGCATTGGAATGCTTTGCGGAAATTCAATGTGGAATTGGAGGTTAGAAGCTGAAGTAGAAATGGACGATGTCTGAATGTCCACAATGATTTTGAGCCTTGACAATGAAACTTTTTTCACATTTTGGCAGTTTCCCGAACTTGGAAAATCTTTGACACTTCGTTGGCATTTTGAGGAGTTTTAGAACCCTTGAAAAGTTGTGATAAGTGGAAGTTTGGGAAGTTACCGAACCTTTGATATTGTTGACAAAGTTTGGAATTCCTTGATATAGCTACCAGAATTGGTGTAGGAAAACCATGTAAATTTTGACAAAGGGAAGTGGAGGTGCAAATAGAGGAAGTCCAAAGGTGCAAAGGAATTCTGCACAAAGGAAAGTTGGAAAGTATTTACATATTTTGAGTGGAAAAGGATTGAAGGGTAATAAATATGTAATAAAGTTGACAAAGGGTAATAAAGTGCAAGGATGAAAGGTGAACTTGAAATCAGGAGCACAGAAGGATTGGAGGATGGGAGGAGGAAGGGAATGGGCACTATTGTCCAGATGAACTCCAAAAGTTGACAAAGGGGAACAAACCACAAGGATGAAAGGTGAAACTCGACTAGAGGTTGAGATGTTGGGGAAATAGGAAAATTGAAGTATGTTAGAACTTTGCAAGTTTACAAAGGTTAAAAGTGGGAAATGAGCAAGAGAATAGGCTAATGTGGGGATGCAGAAGAGGACAGTAGACATAAGTTTAAATGTCCATCAAAAACCCACTAATAGATGAAACAAAGAAAAATGAAGGAATGAAAGGGACTTGAAGACTTAGTAGAATTTCATGTGGGACTGGAGGTTAAGAGAAAAGGTAGGAAAATCAGAAGAAGTTGGGCAGTCCATTGAAACTCCATGATTCCACGAAAACTGCAAAAATTGACCAAAGCCTTCCGAGACCAAGAAATTTCTAGGATTTTTTTAACTTCTGGCGTATGGTAGGAACATGAGGAATGATGAGGAAGAACAACTAGGGAGTTTTGATCAGGGGGGGAAATCTTCTCAGATTGGTTGCTATAGATGATGGGCACAATGAAGCCTGATGCACAAGGGGGCTAGGACTTGAGCAAATTTTTGCAGTCTCAGATTGACTCCCAACTGATTCCCTTCTTTTAAGAGAGAAAAGATCCTTTTGAGCTTGGTCATGTTAAAAACTTACCAAGAATACCTTTGGAGATCCTTGTGCTCTCTTATTGCTCATCCTGATGATGGATCACAGAGTGTGATTCGAAACGTCGATGCAAAAATTCACAACACAATCAAATCCAGAAATTCTTAATTGTTAATACTGTAGTGTTTTATAATCATGCCTGTTTTTTTCTATGTTGATGTGTCACCTAAATGCCTTAAGGTAAATACCTGGATTGGAAGGCTAGTTTGTTTGATCAAGTAATTTTAAAGTTTTACAAGCTTGCTGTATACTCTACCAAAATTTATTTGATCAATGAAGTTTGGTAGACATATATAACACACATTATATAATTGTTTAATAAGTGAATTGTATTCAAATGACTACTAGTGATTTATTGAATTGTCCAAATTTTCTTCCCTATAAGTTTTTGCACTTGCAAAGTAAGAGTTTTGTACAGAGAAGCTTTTAGTTTGTTAAGCATCTGTGTATACTCGTACTTTAACCAAACCTGACACTAGAATGTTGCCTTCTATGAATTATGAGGCAAGATTGCCCACAATACACATGCATGGATGCCTTGTGATGAATTCATGTTGAGGTGCATGCATCTGAATGATTAGGCTAGGCAGAAACTTTGATAAGTATTGTAAATACGATCTTGTGCATTCTAAGTAGTATGTCACCTCTAACTTTTGGGATCCTAACATCAACATTTAGTGAGGCAAACAATATATATTTTGTCAATAGACAATTCCTTATTTGAAATTTTGTTCTTGACTATTATTTCCTCCATAAATCATATTTCAGTGCTTATTTGACCCTAAGAAACTGGCCTTGAAGTGACATACAAAGCACTTGTGTTTATTAATTATTAATGAAACATAAAAGCATGCTGTAATGCATCTTTAAAAAACAGTTCCACAAGGTAATGTTCAGAAAACTAGAGAGTATAGAGGGAGTTATCTGGAGATGTTTTTCTGAGGTTCTGCAGTGTTTTTGCTATGTCGGTCGGATAATTGTGTCTACAGACTAGACTGGTAATGCTAGTTTTCTCCATCATTTGAGGGGTCTGGTGGTCATCTTTTTAAATAATTTGCTCTCACTTATTTCTACTTAGTGCTTTTAAGCTCTCTTGAATTTTCAGGTTAACCTCCATGCAACTCTGTTTATATCTTTTTACAACATTATTAGAGTTCTAACATTAACTGATGTACTGAATTATAAAACCTTGGAAAATTAAATGTATGTTATCAATCATAAATAATAACCATGAAAAATATGGTGTCCATGATGGCAGGCAAAACAGATTGCTCAGTATGTCATTCAAGTACAGGTGTATTTTGTCGAGCCTGCTTGAAAATTCGTTATGGTGAAGGTGTGATAAAAACTGTATGCATGTTCTCTTATGTTTTTGTTTTGTTTACCTTATTTTAAGATATATGATATATTGAAGGATACCTGAGAGACTGAATGATGACAGATATTGAGGAGGTGAGGCAAAATAAAAACTGGATGTGCCCTCATTGCTCAGAAGAGAAAGGCGCTAATCCTTACTGGATCTGTAACAGGTACCATCAAAGTTTTGCACACTGAATTCCTTGTGCCAAGTAATCATTCTTCAAGATTATGTCTTTTAACTTTCAAGAACTTGATAGAGGATGACATAGAAGCATGTATGAAATATATTACTCCCTAGCTGAAAATTTTGCTGTTTCAAAGAACTGCCATATCAAATGTCATCTGTTTAAAATGAAATAGAGGAAACGTAGACCTTGAGTTGGAATTTGTTATAAATGAATAATATCAGACCTGTCATGTGAACCTGTGCTGTGTGGTAAGTGTTGTTTCAATGCATCACATCAATATGGCTTAACCAATATGGTCTAGTTGTGGACATTTTCGTCAAATAGGTGCATTGAGACAGTCATCAAAGGTTCTGGCACATATTTTTGAAATTGAAGATTGCACGCTCCTTGTCAGAACTGTTAATGTTCTGGAAGAGGGTTATTTTGAAGTAACTGCATTATAGTTTTATCAGGAATCTCATTTGTTTTCAACATCTTAAACAACTCAGGCGAGCTTAAAACAGCAGCAACTGGCATAATTGCGATTACAAATTTGTTTCATTAATAACGGCATGGTTAATGGGAGAGCACAGAGATATGACTTGGATCAGTTTATAGTCTCGTCACCTTGTACTGTGGAGTATTATGTTGGACAAGGAATAACTTGTTGTACTTGTGGTCTGTGCTGTATATATATTTTCTACTGTAAGCACTATATATAGCTTGTTTTCTAATCAAACCAATGCCCATAGGCTGCGGGCTTTTGGGTTTTATCTATTGATGAGGGCTTTTGGGTTTTATCTATTGACTAAATTCAAACCTGTTCTGCACATATTCAAAATATTTTCCTTTTTAATACAGCTCTATCTGTCTGAAGAGGCTGTGGGCTTTTGGGTTTTATCAATTGATGAGGACTTTTGGGTTTTATCTATTGACTAAATTCAAACCTGTTCTGCACATATTCAAAATATTTTCCTTTTTAATACAGCTCTATCTGTCTGAAGAGGCGCAATGTCCCACCAACAGGAATTGCGATATATACAGGTAAAGCTTTCAAGTTTCTTCAGCAGATATTCAATACTTCAAGATTTCTAATGGTTTCCAAGCTAATGCATCTTATGTGTTATTGACTTCTCGCGTTTGAAAATTATCTTATTTACAGCCCGGGAGATGGGATATGAATCTGTAGCACACTATCTTGTTGACGTATTGAAGAAAAGAGGCTTCTCTGGGTAACATGGTAACTAACTCTTTCTAAACAATTTCCAAATTCCCATTTCAACTATGATGTTTTTTCACTTCAAATATTTTCGATGGGATTTTATCTAATTGTGTTTTCTTGTATGTTTTTCTATCTATCTAATCTGTAAGAGGATATATCTTG
Organism: Thuja plicata; assembly: GCA_018584345.1. NCBI lineage: Eukaryota > Viridiplantae > Streptophyta > Pinopsida > Cupressales > Cupressaceae > Thuja > Thuja plicata. The sequence goes on along the minus strand of MU223208.1, from coordinate 278,500 downwards.
TATGCAGATGTTCCAAACCCTCTATTTACACAGGAAGCTCAGATATCGACTCATGTGATGAAGTTTATACCAATTAATTGAACGATTTGATTTGTCTATGCCTTTATCATTTATGCATAGTCCATTCATATTGTACAGGCGTATACTCTGGAAAGTAATAGGCTATAACATACATTATGTTGCAATTGTGACCTTGTATAATTAAAAATTTTCAGGTTTATATGGTATCTTTACTTTGCTTCATGCCATTCTACTGGTGCGCTTTGTTATTTTTTATGTTTTATGCACATAAATTATAAAAATGTTAGAGAATTAGTCACATGATGAAAATCGAAGATGGCCATTACAACCAAAAAATAATCTTTGCCATAACTTGAAAATTAAAAGCCAGCATGGAAACTTCTGTTTCCAGCAGCAGACCACGTCTGAACTTTCTCATGAAGTATAATATTCCCTACTTCAGCCTTTAAAATGCTTATTGCTTTTGTTATATGTTGTTATATTTTAATTTCCCATGTGTGCTCTGAAGCAACCAATTCTATCTAGTTTGTCGCCACGAACACTCATGCACAGTGGATTACTGATTTGATTGGTAAAGTAAAATACCCTGCTCAGAGTTACATTTATTGGGGTACGCTGCATACAATTTTTCTTCAATTCAACACTTTTTCATGTTTTAAAGGTTGAGGGGTTCTGCCTTAAAAGGCCATATTCTTTTACAACTTAAGCTAATCCAATCTGACAGTAAAAGGGTAGTATGAATGGGCCTTCCATCAAGACCAGCTGTTGCAAAGATCTTTTAAGGGCATTGTAGATCATAAGGTGTCAAGATGTTCTCTGACGTCCTCTTGCATAATCTTTGAACTCAATTTGTTTGAAAGGTGAGAATTTTCACAAATGTCACAGGCGTGCTACCATCTCTCTCAGTAATATTCAGATTTTCCAAAACAATGGACGAGAAATTTTTTAATTGGTTTGATAAAATATAAAGAACTGAATCTGGGAGAATCATCATCTTAGCCAATAGTTTGGCGACAATAATTATTTAACTCACCATGGTAAAATCTAGGTGTTACGAAAATTGGGTCTTCTTTCAGTAACCAAGAGAGACTTCCATTCTTGCACTATTTTTCTTTTGCATTATTCAATTTAAAAAAAAAAACCAAAAGACTTGCCCTCAATTTGTATATGATATGCTTAATGAAGTAGAATTATGATTTGTATTATTATTGGTGCTTTAGATTTAGATTTAGATTTATAATTTGTAATATTCTCACTGGTTTTTTATTTGATTTCAATTTATTATTAGTATTATTCTTGGCTGGTTTTATTAGATTGTGATTTTCTTTGATAGGGTTTATTTGTTTGTAGTAATAACTTTCTTACTTAAGGGAAGAGGGAAAACCTTATCTTTTGGAGGTCTTGTAGCAGAAGAGACGCTTTTTCGAAATGGCGAATCAAGAGTTGGTTATCTGAAGGTTGTCTCAAACAGAGGAATTGAAAAATGTTTTGCATGGCCACGTAGATCTTCGTAAATAAAGTGGGTAGTAATGGGTTGGTCAAACAATAAGTTGTCATCCCAAGACCAAATAAGACAATCATCCCCAACCAACCATTTGAGGTGTACAAACATCAATCTATGGGTTTTGAGTATGTTGCTCCACACCCAAGATCCATTAGGGGAGCCAAATTCAAAAAGAACCTTGTAAAACTTAGTATGATTCAAGCATTTGATACTCATGAGATTATACACCAATCTTTGTTATTAAGTGTTGGATCCCACCCAATATTGGACATCAGGGATTTGTTAAGGTGATGGATTTTCCTTATTCCTAGCCCACCTTGTTTTTTTAGAAGACAAACTTTATCCCAATTAACCAAAGCTAGTCTTTCCATGTCAGACCATCACTTCCTCTCAATTTAAAAAAAAGGTCTTGATTAAAGGGATTTTGAGCAAGGAGAGGAAATAAATTGGGATACTTTGGAGAGATGCAACAAGTTGTAGTTTTCTAGCACTAAGGAGTTTGCCTTTCCAACCAACTCGTTTCTTTTAAAGTTGTTCTAGGATGGGGTTCTAGAAGGAAGGGGTGGCCTACTTAACAATAAGGCCCTGTTTGGTTGCGGGAATTGACCTGGAATTGGTATAAACTAATTCTAAATTTGTCAAATCCTTAGTTTGGCAGTGCAAACCGAAATTGGAAGAGGGAGATGTATATGCTCATTTTGACCCAAAATCAACATATACATCTTCCACTTGAAAGGTGGAATTGGAATTTGAGGGCCAAATTCCCATTTTTTCAATCCCAATTTTGAAACCATTTCGGGTCCGCGTGCACACAAATTTAACATTTGGGGTCCGCGCGCGAACAAGCTGCGTGGATTTGCATATAATTTGAAGGAAGGGATTTGGCCATGCCTTCTTGCCTGTAAAAGTGGGTACAATAATCATATTAGGATGGGGAAGATGATGTCCTTCGAACCAAGCTCAATCATTATCAGTTCTTAGGAGAATCTAGCGAATGAGGGATAAAGTTATTAAGATGATAAGTACATTCAAAGAAATGAGGGTTAAGATGATTTTTAATTAGTTGTTATCACCTATGCTTTTTATTTAGTCCATTTCTCCTAAATCTGCAATTCATTTTTCAAAATTTGGTGAACTGAAGCAACCAGATTTCAAAACAAAATTGTGTTTTCTCCGTCAAGAGTAGAGAACTGTGTGCATGTACTTTACTTGGGGAATGAAAAATTGAAAAACTATAATATAGGCTGCTCAAAAATAACCACTAGAAAAAGTATGGTAATGCTAGCACTCCCGCATGCTGCTCTTAAATTTTATTGCTTTTGTTTACATGCATTTTGGTTATCCAATTGATGAATTTAGACGTGTTCGGAATTGTTTTAAGTAAAAAGTTGATGTGTATAATTATAAAAATTACTTATAATTGTTTATTAGTAAATGTCAATTTTTGATATGTATAAAAATCCTAACCAAAATTGAAATCAAAGACCAAAATAGAAACGTTTAAACAAACAATAAAATGCGTCCTTAATGACTGATGACATCAAATAGGGTATAAATGAATAAAAATTAATAAAAATGAATTATTAAATTCAAAAATATTTAAACAACTCAAAAATTGAAAAAAAAACCATACTCAAATTCCAATTCCAGTTTCAAAATGTGGAACCAAATGGAGGAAATGAATCTTCTCGCTCATATTCTGGGTCAACCAAACGGTCCAAACTATATTCTGAAAATGAAAAAATCATAATATCAAATCCATGATTTGACCATTTTCAGCATTTGATCAAATTCAACATTTTCTAACTCCTGCAACCAAGTGGGGCTGAGAAATCCCCAAGTAAACTCCAGGTAAGTTAGCACATTTACAATGTAGAATGCTTTGAATTTTCCATTTAGAATTAGTTTTAGTCTTGAAGAAGTAGAAACCATTTTTTCATAATTGGTGCATTGTCCCAAAACCTTAGCAAAGTTGTTCAAACATTTTTCCCATCCCTTAGCCTCCACCATTGAAGACACAACAAACAATCTTTATAAAACCATTCACAAATTGTTGCAAATCAGAAGGAGAAAGGTGGATGCATCTTTGACATCTTTAAGGTCTTCATAGGCACGAGTTTAAGAATGTTCCTTCCCAACACCCACATACATAAGGATGTTGTCTAATACCCATATACATCCCAAAGAGACCCCTTGGAACCCCATTCATAAGGATGGAATACTTAAAACTAGTCACACATTCTCTTATTAAACTGATTAGGAGATTCTAAAATCCTAGTTTCTTTAGGAATTTAAAGAGGAAGTTCCATTTGATCCTATCAAAAGCCTTGAGAGTCAAGTTTAAAAATCATACACGGGAGGAGGCTCCTTTCCATTGAGTGCATAATTTCATGTGTAGAGGTAGTCACATTTAGGATTTGGCAGTTGGGGACAACCTTTTTTATTCACATTGATCAAAGTTCCAAGTAGGGGTTTGATTTTGTTCACAAACACTTTGGAAAAGATCTTATAGACTATTACTGTAAGGAAGTTAAGTAGCGAAACAACTTCCTACACTAACCTTAAGGGGAAAATAGTGTAAAAACTTTCTCAAATCTTTTCAACAATTATAGAACCTTAACATAAATAACATAAATAACTCAACATAATGATTTACACATGGAAAACACTTTTGGCCCTTGGGAGAAAAACCCCACACTTCAAAAGCCACCCAATATATTATTCAAAATTAATAAGAAATTACAATATACTTGCAGAGAAAGCTTCTCATAGGAGTATAAACAACATAGATCTAGAGGTAGCTCAACATCTATCAAACTCTCACAATACATTATAGTACCTCTCAAGTGCCTAATATAAAGGAGATACAAAACAGGAAATTGTCAAATGACATTACAAAACCATGGGCTAAAACCACCCATAAAAGACACACAATATATCCATTGTTGGATCTCTGACCTAATGACAAACGACTATGATTCACAATGACAAATTATATATGAAATTTTGTTTTAGGGGCACTATCCCCCAAAACCCTTGTCATGGTGCATTGCCCCAACCCTCATATGGTCATGAGATCGGAGCCAACAAGGGGGTACCCCTCTTGCGATCCCCCACACTCATGTATCAATAGTAACCCTTTTATGAATAATGCATTTTAATTATTGCAAGGTTGAGATACCATTTTTCCAACAATTACATAAGCTAATAGGTCTAAAACCAGATAAGCTAGTAGGATAAGGAACTTTAGGAACTAGAACAATGTAAGAATTATGGAGTTTCTTTAGGATTTTACCCATTCGAAAGATGTCTTTGGCCACCATAGTGATGTCATAACCAACAATTTCCTAGAATTCTTGGAAAAGGGCCAAAGGGAAACCATATGGTCCTGGGACCTTATAAGCCCCCATGAAAAAAAGGTGACAATTTTAACTTCTTTATTAATGATTGGGACCAAGAGTTGGGCATTATCCTCTAGAGATAGCATTGTAGGTATTAGTTTAACAATTGTTCTTTTGATCCAAGGTCGAAGGTCGTGACATACTTCAAATAGGCCTGATAGAAGTAGAAGCCATTATGCCAATTAAGGCATTGAAGCACGAAGTAAAGTTTCAAATCTCAAGCATCCATGATCAACCTATTATGAAGACAAATCTACAAGTTAGCATCAACATCTTCATGAAGACTTCAACACAATGAAGAATCGTTGAGGTATAAACATTTCATTCAGGCAATTTAGTTTAGATCTAGCCTCTTCTACATTACAACACACTTTTAATTCAATCATATGTCAATTCTATTTCATGGTTAATTCACAAACTGGGGTTCGACCTAGATTAACTCCCATCAACCCTACATTTTCCTTCTTTTGCATGCACGGGTGATAGGATTGGGAGACACAGATTAGGAACCAAATCAAGTAGACAAAAACATATAGATTGGACTCTCATAGATCCTAAAAAGTAGGGTTGGCATCCCTCCAAGTGACATAGCCATAAACATTTTGGATGGAATTTTTAGGGAAGGTTCTAAATAACACTGATTTCAGAATGGTAGTTCCATTCACATTATTAGGTTGATGTCACCCCAAGGGACATTGACCTCCCAATTTCAGCCTAGATTTTAGACATGGGTTCCTTTCTGTCTCTTCTTTCCAAATCTGTAGCTTTTGTTTACATATATGTTCTATGGTTTTCTGTGCAAATTTAAAGCCTTCAATTTTACATCTTTGGCCTTAGATCTAGCACCCAATTTACATATTTTAAGTATCATTTTCAACTCACTCACAAGGACTACTAGACCCACCTTGTGCCTAATCCTTTTCAATCAGATTTGAGGTTGAGCTTTGTGGATCCACTTTCCTTCAATAAAAATAAAGTGGAAATAGGCCTAGTTTTTTAGTTTGCATCCATAAGCTAGCGAACCCTATTTTTCTACATTACAAGTGCCTTTCGTTATTTTCTTCATTGATTCTTTTTTGTCTTCTAGTCCAATGCTCTATGGGAAACTAGTCTCTTCGATTGGGGAAAATGGTGTACATGCCCATGAACAAAAGAATCTCCATCCCAATAAGGAAGTTGGAGATGTTGGTCTCATGATAATTCACTTCTATCCATATGAGTATAATATGCATATGGGACTGCTCAAAGGTGAGGGAGACAATCTACATAATAGTAGATGAAGAATTTCTCAGTGCCAAAACTCTATGCAATCTCTATCCTTCACAGGTGATTTCATTGTTCCTACCACTATTTTGATTTACTACAATACTATGAGTTCTTAGTCAAGTTAGCTTTATAATATGTAAAGGAGGACTACATAAGTGGTGAGATTCAAGATATTGTAATCTAGAACTATGATCTTTATAAGCGAAAGTCTTGCAGGTACCTAAAGAAAAAGACAACTTTTGCTAATGTTTATGATGTAATGATAATAAGCTTAGAAGCTCATAGTTGCTGACACTTCAAAAGGGAGCTTTCTCTTTATGTAGACCTCTCACCTCTAATTGCAACTCACTTTTCAGAGGTTTTCTATGCCATTCAAAAACTCCTAGTGCATAAACCCCATGTTAGGTCATCGAATGCTCTACTATCACAATGCATATGTGCTCCTAGAAGCATAGGCCCTCCTAGCAACTCAGCCACAACCATAAAAAAAATGTGGGCAAAAAGCCCGATGATAAGAAGTAGGTGAAAATTTCTTGTTGATTGGCCAATAGTTTATTTCCCCTTGGTTTAAATTTTGTCATTGTGTTTGGTTAGGATGTGTTATTTTTGAATCGGATTGGCTCCTCTTATTATTTCTACATCTTGGGTAAATGCCTATTCAAATTCCGTTAGATTCGACTTTGTAAATGTATTCCTGAGTATGCAATTTTTGAGCAATTGCAGAGGTAGTAGGCCCATTACTTTGAACTTTACCCATGATAGAAAATATTAGATGCCCTTCTCAGCCCTCTTTGTTTAGTATTGTTTAACCTATGGTTGATATATGATTTTGGTATGGTTGTTCACTTTGCAATAGGGTCCTTTGGGCATATGTTCCTATGTCCTAATTGTTATTACCTTTGGTGATGGGTTTTGTTTTATGCACTCTTTGTAATTATGAACAATCAATTCCCTTAAGAAGTGCACGAAGAAGTTGGCAGAGCGACTCATAAAACTTTCAACCTAATACAATTTGCAGGTGTAAAGCCAAATTCTTTGCCAGTGTTCCCTACCTGGAACAAAATTGGAGCTTTCAATGGGGAAACATTCAGCAGTAGGAGATCAAAATGTAGAACAATTTATTTAACAATATAATGCACTTGGGAGCCATATGATTAAATGTCCGAGAAGATTCTACGACGAACTTGGATGGTATTTTGAGTGGCGCCTCTATCAAAGATTTGGAGTTTCCCTAGCTCAAATGAATGCCTCTAAGTTTCCAATTTTTCCAAGTGCTCTCCAAAATTGATCAAAAAATTCATGAAAACAGGAGAGAAAAGGGTACCCAATCCAACTTGGGGCCTTCTTTTAACCAAGGAATGGATATAATTTTCAAAATTAATTGTCCCTCTCACATAACGCATGAGTTATTGCCAACTCCTAACTCCCTTAACTTCCATAAATCTCTCCTCAAAATTAGATGCATGGATGAAAACATGAGAGTTCATCTTATATTTATTCATCCTACATCTTTCTACAGTTGCAAAATTAAAACTCTCTACTTTTATTTTAACTTACCTTCTTTTTATGCTGAGTTGGGATACTAATGGCAACAAATTCCATAATTATAAACAAATGACAATACTTTTGATATCAATGCGATAGGGACTTAAACAACATAAAACATTTCTATAGCAACATGACCAGGGTGACATAAACTTCTAGAGAACACAATAAATAATATATCAACACAATGATAATGATTTATCTATTCGTAATACAAACACACAATGAATATGTAGAGACTCGCTCTAACATTAATAACATTCAATAAATATGAAAAAACCTTTAAGTTACATTGCAATGGCCTATCAAAGGTCTCTCCCCATTGTATAATCTCCTTCCCTCTTTATAATGTCTTGACCCTACAAATCGATGCAATCTTTATGTAGATCCACACCCTAGGTTCGCTCTGCTAGCCCATTGGCTCAACCTTCTATCTCTCACCTTCCTTTGTGCTCTTGCATAACCTCTATGCATTGCCTTTCATCAACGCACTTTCCCTTCTCATAGGTAGCAAGACAAAAATTGTTACCAACAAATAACGAGGCATTGGTTACCCTGCCCTACGATACCTTCTCTCCTCACATGGAGCCAGTCTTTTCTTTTTCTATGTTTGATGTCTCTCCCCCTTCGATCCTTTTGTATTCTCCTTTGTTTGGCATTTTCAAACGGTTCCCAGAAAGCACTGTTTCCACAACTTCCAATCCACGTGGTTGTTGATGGTTCTGTTGAGTAGAGTGGAGGGAAAATGTCACCTCAATGTAGAGTATGTAAGACCATTCAACAGTTTGGGTTGTGTGCTTCTTGACACGTAGCTGACGACATACAAGTTAGGAACTATGTGGGCATTTAAAGTCTATGGCGACATTCAGAAGGTGACCCACAAGTTCTACCACAATCATCTTGGTACCATATGAAATATCACTAGTGAGTAATATATGAATAGGTTGGTAATATGATAAACAAGAAGATAATCCATGTACGAGATTGAAGGACGTTCATGCCTTGCATCAAACCTTTCCTAAACTGAAACAAATAGATGACAAAATATTTTGGTTAAAGTCTATTGTTGATTTTTCCGAGAAGCTCCTGCATCAAACCCCCCAAGTAGGAAAGATTTTGTGAGTGAGATTCACAAAATGGAGTCAGGTAGTAGAACTATCCTTTTAGGTTGTAAACAACCTTCAACGAACTCCTTCACTGATATAGACAAAGATAGTTTCTTCTTCCACCTCTTCCGTCACTTGGTCGAGATTCTTGTCATCCTCCTTCTCCAAGTTTGTCCTCCTCTTTTCTTCCTTCTCATGGACTCATGTCCACTACAATCTAACCTCCTCCTCCAAGACCTTTTTCTTTTTCTCCTCCACATACTCTTTACTCTCGTCCCCTTCTCTGTGAAATCTTGTGCACTACAAACCGACCACCTCAACCAATACCCTGCAATATTCCCCACAAACTCTATATGCAACCAACTAACTCTGATCACCAACAAATCTATGTAACTATATCTTCTCCTACCTTTAAAAAAGGTAAACTAAACTCACTATCACAAAAATCATCATAATTTACCTCATGATCTTTTGGTGCCACAACATGCTCAACTTCATCATCTATAGGCTTTTCACATTCCATCATTGCAAACACGTCATCCTTGCCCTTTATTGTACCATTTTTCTTGACACCTTCAAGTTTATCCATCCACTTATGCTCTACTGCCAAAAATAGTGCCCACTAATCTTCCCCTTCTACTATCTTAGTCTATGAGGTATCTCCTCCTTCATAGGCTTTGTCTTCATCCACCAATTGTTGGTCCACCATAACTAATTTCCCCTCTCGTCTTTCTTCATTAAACTCTTCAATCACCACTGCTACAACTTCCTCCATTGTGTCATCTTTTTTTGGGCCATCTTTCGCTATTACGACGTCATCTTCCGTTGATGTGTCGAAGGATGTTGTTGCTCCATCCTCTGTGGTTTTTCCTTGCACGAGACATCTGATTGGGGGTGATGTCTCTTCTATGGCGAAGTCCTTGTCTTTCGTCATGGGGTATTGTCGCTTGTCTTTTGTAGCTAGGGTTTTAATTTCACCCTCGCTTGTGGGTCTCGGTTGTGGTGCTGCTCAGACTGAGTGTGCTTAGCCAACCCTAGTTGGGTCTATTCTTGGGACGACTCTACTGGGGATTCTTCTACGACTCTTACAGATTCCTATGTTTGTTGCCTGGCTGGTGGTGGGAGCAAGGGTTTTGCCCTTGATCCTAAGAAGCCCTATGTAGATACTAGGCCTTTTCTTGTTTGTAGATCTATTGTTGTTTCGTTGGAGGAGGAGACGGTGGTAGAGATTGATCAGACTGCCTCAGACCTTTCTTCCAATGGGGGTGATTTGTAGATTTAGGGGTTTTTGGCCCAGTCTTCGGGAGCTCCGTGCTTGGATCTCTAAATAGTGGGAGCCTATCATCTCTAATACGGTCTGGAGATTTCCCAATGGCCAAGGAATTCTTTATTGCAAAAATTGAAAAAGTTGTGGATAGAAAGTGTATTCTGTGTGATCATTTTTTCACCTGGGAGGATCATTTCCAGTTGATGGTAAAACCATGGCATCTGGACTTCAACCCTTCATCTGAAACTTTCTACAAGATGCCAATTCAGGTTAGACTCCCTAGCTCCCACTTCATCTTTGGGTGGATTCTCTTTTTGAGAAAGTGGGTGAGGCGTTTGGTGATTTTCTGATGGTGGATGTAGAGTCTTGATATTTTTCACTCCACCTATGCTCGTATTTTGGCAGATATTGATGCATCTAAGGGGTTTCCTGTAGAGATTAAACTTATGTCTCCTAAGGGTAGTTGGATCCAACCTTTGGACTATGAAGGGATTCCCTTTAGGTGTATAAGGTGCTTCAAAATAGGGCATGTTGCGGCCAAATGTGATCAAGAGAAAGTTAAATCAAAGAAGACCTCCTCTTCATGGTGGAAAGGTGCTTCTTCTTAGCATTACACAGTATTCAAGAACTCTTCCTAGAAGAGTTTCTCCCAAGTGGTCAAGTAGGATATTCCTGTCAACGTGCCGCGGGTTACTGATGCGGGTTCTATTCACTCTATTCCTATTGCTTCAGTGTTGGATTTTGATAGGGTTCCTTCTGGTGTGTCTACTGGTGCTATCCCTTCAGCTGATGTTGGCCCAATAGCAGGTTTTGCTCTCATTGCTTATGTAATGGACTGTGATAGGGTTACTGTTGGTAAGTCTGCTGCTAATGTCCCTTCGGTTGTGGTTGTCTCTAGGGTTGTGGAACGCTCTTTATTGGCAACACTAATGCAGTGTGTTGCCCCCCCACAGGTGTCAAGATTTCAATGATGGATTTAGTGGCCTAGCAGGAAGAGGTTGCAAAGGCAGAAGAAGGTGTTGGAATTGGTTCTATAAGGGGTGTTGACATTAATGTTTTGTCATTGATGTCAACATATGTTTTAGTGAAAGTCTCAGATAAACAAGGTATCACTAGTACATGGAAGTCTGACAGAAGTGTACATACACTGTACGAGCTTTTAGAGCATGCGAGCATGAATATGTATACAAGGATGAGCAGTGATCTTACATCTAAGGTCACTTGGCTTGATCTTACTATTATAATAAGTTACAGTTGTTTTTGTGAAGACAGGGTACATAGCAGTGACAGAGTTGGTTTCTGAGTTTTAGAGATAACTTGGATGCAAGCATGAGGTATGATTTGCAAACTTAATGCGTGGTAGAAGACATACTAGAGAATGTTACTTGTGACTTTTGAGTCGATGTGTTCTTGGTGACGTTAGCTGAAGCGCGTGATCTTGCGAAGATCTATTTGTGGCCGACTATAATGGTGTATTAATGTGTTTAGAGGATGGCGAGCGTGGATCTCGGATCTTGGAGTATAATTGATGTTTACTTGTGTAAGGTATTGTGTGTATCTTAGCAAGGGTTTATATAATTATTTTTTCATTGGGGAAGTCTTAACAAGCCGACGTAATTGTTTATTGTAAACTTGTATAAAGAAGAGTTGTTTCTTGATGAGATAAGTGTGGTTGTGAAAAGAAAAAGTTGTAAGCTTGTATTTGTGAAGTTTGTTGGATGTAGAGAAGAGGTAGTGATTGTGATGAACTTCATTGGAACTGTTTAAGCAAAGCAAGTTTCTATCAGTCAGTTCATTGGTTACTGTTACTCCTATATCTATATTTCGGATAGTGAGTCCAGAAGGTGGATTTAACCTTCACATTTGGGCAGTGTGCCTGGGCAGTGAGTCTCTTGTTTCTCTTGACTCCTAACATGGTTTGTCCTTTAACAAGGACTATGTACTGTATGTAATAATCAACTCCAAACATGGCTAAATCTCCTATCAGGGATACTATACTTTTAGTACATTATTTGTGGGTGGTAATTCCCACCGAGTTTTTTTTCCATTAATAGGGTTTCCTCGACAACAATTTCTTGTGTTATGGTGTTACATTTGATGTGTTCAAATTTGCATTGAGTATTTAGTTTATAAAGTATAAAGTTTAATTTATTTGGCACATAACTGATTCCCCCCCCCCCCCTCAGTTGTGTTGGTGGACTATTATTGCTAACAATTGGTATCAGGGCTTGTGGTCCTTTGAGATAAAGCTTAACAACTTGAGGTGATCCTGAAGATGGCGTATGATAGGAAGGATAGTCCAAAATTTGATCCTGAAAATTTTGACAGTTGGAAGAACAAGATGAGAACTCACCTAATCTGCTTAGGGATTGATTATTGGATGATTACTAAGAAGGATGAACAAATCAAGACTGAAGATGAGTTAGAGACTGCAAATATAGATGAAAAGAAGTTATTTAGTTGTAATATGGTTGCAAGAGAAACATTGATCAACACACTTTCTGAGGGTGAATTCACAGAGGTTAAAGACTTGGATTTTTCACACAAAATCTGGACAAGACTGGAAGCACTATATGAAGGAGACAAGTTTACTAAGCAAGCGAAGTTGCAAAATTGGAAGACTAAGTTGGAAAGTTTAAGAATGTGAGATGATGAGAATGTCAGAGCATATGTACATGGGGTTACAAAGGTTGTTACATGGATTAGAAACTCAGGAGGCACATATACTGAAGAAGAAGTGATCACAAAGATTCTTAGATCTTTGACACTTGTTTACAAAACTAAAGTGCAAGCGATAGAAGAAATCATACCTTTGTCAACGAACTTCAATAGAGAGGTATTGATTGCTAAATTGACCACCTTTGAGGCTGCAGAGCTGTGATATACTTTACCTAAGGTGGAATCTGCATTCAAGGCAACTGTGCACAATGACAAAAGGGCTTTATCAAGTCTTGTCAGCACCAGCAGAGATAACAGGTATGAAGAACTTGGAGAATATGTTGAATATTGGGCAAAGATAGTAGAAGAAGAAAGGAAACTAGTTGAACTTGTGGCTTTGATCACAAGAAGAGAAAAGATAGGTAAGGGTAAATTTGAAGGAAAGTTATCCCTGAAGTGTTTTTCATGTAATAAGATTGGTCATTTTTCATCTAGATGTCCTACAAGGGTTCCTAAGCATAGGCCTAAGTTTTATAGACCAGATTATTCTAAGGATAAGGAATGTTACTATGCTAGTGAAGGTGTGTCTTATGATGATATTGTGGATTATGATGAAATTGGATTTATTGCTATTAAAGATGATGAACCTATTCATGAAGAAAAAGCCTTAGTTTCTCATGTTGAAAGAAATTTGAATGGGTAATAGACAGTGGTTGTTCACATCATATGACTGGTGATAAAAGTAAGTTTGTTCCTGCTAAATAAATATGATGGTGGTGTAGTTAGATTTTGTGATAACACTCCAAAATTGATCATTGGAGTAGGTTCAATTACTCTTGATGGTAAAACTAATACTGACAATGTATTGGTTGTTGATGGACTTAAGCACAACTTGTTGAGTGTTGGACAACATGGAGACAAGGAATATCATTTTAAATTCAATAATGGGAAATGTACTATCAGAAGTCAGTACATAGATTTGATCACATCGGGTACAAACTCAAGAGGTAATGTGTTTGAGTTGAATACTATAGACACTATTTGTTTTGTTGCGAAGGTTGATGACAGTTGGTTATGGCATAAAAGGTTCTTTATGCTTTCTGTTATGATATGGATTGCATTCTTTATGCTTTCTATTATGATGTGGATTGCATTTCCTAGAGAGAAGTCTGAAGCTTTTGATAAGTTCATGTTTTGCAAAACAAAAACTGAGAATGAATCAGGTTTGAAGATAAAAGATTTGGAGTCAGACAGAGGTGGAGAGTTTACATCAGATGTGTTTAATGCTCACTGTGAAGAGCATGGGATAGCAGAGAGAAGAATTAGAACCATACTAGATGCTGCCAGGACAATAATGCTTAAAGGTAATGTATTTCATTGGAGAGAAGCAACCAATACTGCTGTCTACAGAGTTCATATCTGAAAAGGTTGTATAGACGATGATCAATATTTGAGAGCTAGTGCAATTGGAATTATTGTAAGGTTTCTAGCAGAACCTAAAGAGACTCATCTTTCTGCAGTTAAGAGGATATTCTGATATCTGAAAGGAACATTAGAACATGGTTTATGGTATGAAAAATCTGATAATTTTACTTTGCATGCTTATACTGATGACGATTGGGCAGGGAGTGTTGATGATAGGAATAGCACAAGTGGTGGTGCATTTTTCCTTGGAAAGAGGTTGGTTTCATGGTTAAGTAAGAAGCAGGATTGTATAGCTCAGTCTATTATTGATTCATAGTATGTAGTTGCTGCTAGACTGTGTGGATGAAGCAGATGCTAAAGGATATTGGGATTACTTTTTAAGAACTAGTGGCTATACATTGTGATAATACAAGCACAATGAACATGTCAAAGAATCTTGTTATGCATTCAAAGACCAAACACATTTCAATCAAATATCACTTTTTGAGAGACAATGTTGCAGAAACAGAAGTCAGATTTAAGTACATCAGTACAAGGAGCAAATAACATATGTATTCACAAAATATTTGAAAAAATATGCCTTTGAGTATCTTAGATGTATTCTTGGGGTGGGAACCCCTCCTTGCAAAAATTAAATGATGCAAAAATGCATCAGTCCAATAGCTATCAGAGCTATATCATTCACTGGACTTGATGCTTGGATGCACTCCTCAGGGGGAGTGATCACAGAACATATCAAAATATATTTGGGTGATCAAGCATCTGGTTGTTGAAGGCATGCATATTTGGAAAAGATACACCTTGTAGAGGTGGGATGGTCAGAGAAGGAAGATAGATATGACACCCTTTGTCATTGATGTCAAAGGGGGAGTGATAGAAGCAGAAAATCACTACAGTTTTAGGAGGAGCTGTGAAGAGGATATTGAGAAGATTTTATTGAGAAGGATACTGTTTGGGTGGATGGATTTTCTCATATGTTGTCATCAATGCCAAAGGGGGGTGATTGTTGGAATTGGTTTTGGAAGGGGTGTTGAAATTCATGTTTTTTCATTGATGTCAACATATGTTTTAGCGAAAGTCTCAGACAAACTGGTTATCACTGGTACATGGAAGATTGGAAAAAGTGTACGGACATTGTACATGCTTTCAGAGCATGAAAGCATGAAGATGTATACAAGGATGACCAATGATCTTAAATCTAAGGTCACTTGGCTTGATCTTACTGTTGGAATAAGTTACAATTGTTTTTGTGAAGACTCAATATAGAGAAGTGACAGAGTTGGTCTCTGAGTTTTAGAGATGAATTGGATGTGAGCATGAGTTATTATTTGTGAGCTTAAGGCATGGTAGAAGACATATTGGAGAATGTTACTTGTGACTTTTGAGTTAGTGTGTTTTTGGTGACGTCAACTGAAGCGTGTGATCTTGCGAAGATATGTTTGTGGCCGACTACAGTGGTGTAACGTATTTACAGGATGGTGAACGTGAATCTCGGATCTTGGAGTATAATTGGTGAGTTTTAATTGATGTTTACTTGTGTAAGGTACTGTGTGTATCTTAGCAAGGGTCTATATAATTGTTTGTTCATTGGGGAAGTCTTAACAAGCCGATTTAATTGTTTATTGTAAACTTGTATAAAGAAGAGTTGTTTCTTGATGAGATAAGTGTGGTTGTGGAAAGAAAAAGCCGCGAGCTTGTATTTGTGAAGTCTGCTGGATGTAGAGAAGAGGTAGTAATTGTGATGAACTTCATTGGAACTTTTTAAGCAAAGCAAGTTTCTATCAGTTAGTTCACTGGTTATTGTTACTCCTATATCTATATTTCAGATAGTGAGTTCAGAAGGTGGATTTAACCTTCACATTTGGGCAATGTGCCTGGGCAGTGAGCCTCTTGTTTCTCTTGACTCCTAACATGGTCTTTCCTTTAACATGGACTATGCAGTGTATGTAATAATCATCTCCTAAAAGGGCTAAATCTCCTAACAGGGATACTACACTTTCAGTGCATTATTTGTGGGTGTTAATTCCCACTGGGGTTTTTCCCTTAACATGGTTTCATCGACAAAAAATTCTTGTGTTATGGTGTTACATTTGATGTGTCCAGATTTGCATTGAGTATTTGGTTTATAAAGTATAAAGTTTAATTTATTTGGTACACAATTGATTCCCCCCCCCCTCAGTTGTGTTGGTGGACTATTATTGCTAACAGAAGGTTGGATCATGATAAAAGGTAAACACCCTAAGAGTTCTTCGCCCTCTTTTGATATGACCCTTCGATCCCACAAGAACGGGGCCAAAGGTAAATCTTAATGTTGGATGATCATAGGTTTTGATTGGGATTTTGGATCCTTTCTCTAGTTTGAGTTTGCATGTAGTTCTTCTTGTGCATTGTTTTCTCCAGGTTGAGGAAGCTTGATGTTAAAACCCTCGCTTTGGTCTTGATCTGTTCCTTGTTGTGGGTTGTCATTGAATATCTTTAGCGACCTTTTTGTATAGGTTTTCAGGGCCCCTTCAAAACCTTATTTTCACTTAATCAAAAAAAATTCCTCCACTACTGCGTTATTCAAGGGATCAATCTTTTCACTCTCATCCTCAAGTAACTCTCTCTTTTCAACACGTTCCTCTTCAAACACCAAAATTTCATGCTAAACTATTACATTCCCATCCTCTAAATGACATTTCTCCATTTTTACAAATCTCCCCATTCTAATATCCTCTTTTATCTTTTGTGTCTCTTGTCTCAACTTCCACACTTCCATCTCAATCGCATTCATCCATCTCTTCTTTCTCCCTTCTCCACAAAAGGAATCGTCAATACCAAAACAATCAAAACCCCTACTTATTTTTCTTTATTTTCTCCATCAAAGAATTTGAGTCTTTCCAACCTCATTGTTCCTTCTTCCCACAACTTTCACTACAATCCTCTACCCAACAAGATTAAGGAAGATGTACTGATCCTCCAAGATCTCTTATACCCACTTTCTATCAATGGAAGAAATCTGCACACCTTTTAACCAACTTTATCTCTATTGGAGGATAGCCAATGCGATCAATTTCTTCTCACAACTTCTTCACTCTTCACTATTCTCCAACCGTAGGTCCTAGTGCAAACCGTCTGCCTTCGATAAATATGCTTGCACACTTAGGAACATAGGCTTTGGAAAAAAAATTCCATAATCATAAACAAATGACAATACTTTTGACTTCAATGTGATAGGAACTATTTGACTTCAATGTGATAGGAACTAAAACAACATGAATTTATTTTTTGTAGCAACATCACTAGGGAGACATAAACTTCTATGGAACACAATAAACAACATATTAACACAATGATAATGATTTATCTACTCATAATACATATGATGAATATACAGAGACTCACTCTAACATTAATAACATTCAATAAATGTGAAAAACCTTTAAGTTACATTGCAATGGCCTATCAAAGGTCTCTTCCCCATGTATAATCTCCTTCCCTCTTTATAATGTCTTGACCCTACAGATCACTGCAATATGTATGTGGATCCACACCCTAAGTTCTCTCTGATAGTCCATTGGCTCAATCTTCTGTCTCCCACCTTCCTCTGTGCCCTTGCACAACCTCTGGATTTCCTTTCATCAACACACACTTTCCTTTCCTATAGGTAGCAAGACAAAAATTGTTACCAACAAATAATGAAGCGTTGGTTTCCCTGTCCTTCAATGCCTTCCTTCCTCACATGGAGCCGATCTCTTCTTTTTCTATGTTCGATGTCTCTCTCCCTTCCATCCATAAACTTCAATCCTTTTGTCTTCTCCTTTGTTTGGCATTTTCAAACAGTTCCTAGAAAGCACCGTTTCCACAACTTCCCATCCATGTGGTTGTTGATATTTCTATTGAGTAGAGTGGAGGGAAAATACCACCTCAATGCAAAGTGTGCAAGGTCATTCGACATTTTGGGTTGTGTTCTTCTTGACACGTAGCTAAGGACATACAAGACAAGAAGTACGTGGACATTTAAATTCCATGGTAGCATTCACAAGATGACCCACAAGTTCTATCACAACCATCCTGGTACCATATGAAATATCACCAATGAGTAATATGTGAACATGCTGGTAATATGATTAACAAGAAGAGAATCCATCTACAAATTTGAAGGATGTTCATGCCTTGTACCAAACCTTTCCTAAATGGAAACAAATAGATGACAAAATATTTTGGTTGATGTTGATTTGCCTATCAAGTACGAAGGTTGCCAAATAGGACAAAACTATCCAACCAATTGGGTTAATCAAGACATAGAGAATCAAACTCTTGACCTATATGAGAAGAACCCAAAGCCCTTAGCCAACTACACCACCCCTTCACTATTAAAACTCCACTCTTGTTAAAAGATACACATGTGGCAAAATAGAGTCCCAACTTTTTGTTCATCTATATATATTTGTAAAACTAAAAAAACACAAAACAACACTTAAACTTAAGTACCAATTAAATTAGGTAAATAAATATTTTTTTCGAATCAAATTAGTTCATATACACATATTTTGGTATGCATATGTTAATTTTTTTTTCTAATAAAAGGAATATAAGTAATAACATATAAAATAAACAAAGTTCAAATAAAAAAATGCTTTTAATTTAATACTCCAACTAAAGTAACATTAAATTTTATGATTACAACTTAAATATATTATATCCAAATAAATCATAATCAAACATTAGTTTTGCTTATTTTAACAATGCCTATAAACAAGCAAATATAATTCACAAATAAATGAGAATTCAGGTTAGTCATTCATATAAAGCATTTATCCATAGTTATCTATGTGCATGTGTGTGTATATCCTGTCACACCACCTACTTCTCAAAATCTAGGCAACCTTTGGCTGAAGCAGGTTCTCGCCTTCACAACTATTATCACTCATTAAACTCAAATCTGCATCAGTAGATTCGTACATAAACCCATAATACAAAATCAAATTAGTTGCATTGTAAATAACGACTAATAAATGATCATTCCATATATAATCTCCATATTACTTATTCAATTAAAAGTCAAAACCTCTCTAATTAATGATTAAAGTTTTGAATCAAGTCTATAATGTCTCATGAAATTTAATACAAGTTTTTTTTCTTTAATACAAAGAAATACAATCTAAGAAGGGTTATTTTATTATTTAACTTCAATATTGGTCATCTCTCACACAATATTTGGGCATTCCTCCATTTCAAGATTTGATTCACATAGAATAATGATTTAACTCATTTACAATTCTATATTAAATTTTAGAATCTTGGAAGAGGTGTTGGTTAACAATAACAAGGAGAATCACTATGATCAAAGAAGTGTTCGCAACTAAATTCCTATTTATATGTTTTCATGCCTTGAACTTACTAGGAAAGCTTCACAAATATTTTTATGGGATTCAACATAAATTTATTTGGGAAGGATCCAATGAGAGCAAATGAACATTTCTCATTGTCAGGGACTAAGGTCAAGGAAAACATCATGGAAAAATATGGATTAGATAGAATGTCTAATCATCTAGATGCCCTTTAGTGTGATATTATATAGTAAATATTTTAATGAGATAGATTTAAAGCAAATTCTTTCCATTGCTAACCCTCTTGGTGAGTTTCATCTTGGGAACTTCGTGATGAAACACATCACATGGAAAATAAATAATGGCAAGATGACCTTATTCTATTTTATATTCATGAGATGAGTACATTCCCATGATAAAAAAGTTGGGATTGACGAAAATAAATATATTATGGAGGATATATATGGTGCTATTATTTCAAACTATTATACAATTAAGATTGGTTAGCTTGGCGAGGAATATGAGTGGTGAAAATTTGACATTTCATCAATCACAAAACAAGAAAGAATATTACTGAAGGAGTTACTAAGAAGGATTATAATGCCAACCAATTTGGATAACAAGATTATATGGTGTGGGGAAAAATCCAAAAATAAAGCTGCAAAACTTGGATATGAAATACAAAATCTATAGGATAACCATGGGGAATGGTTAAAGAGCTATGTTGGGATGCAAATGTACTTTTGAAGGCAAGTGCATTTGTGTGTCCACCATACATAATTAGATTGGTCTAGCCTAATGCCCATTCTATCAGAATGTTGGTGAAATGATGAATCATCTACTATTGCACTGGTCCTTCACACAAGATTATTAGGAATGGACGACACATCAAATGGGTTGGAGTGATGCCTTTCCATTGAATAAAATCCATGATGCCCACATGTGATGACCAAACTTGTAAACCATTATGCACATTCTTGTTAGTTATTGTTTCCAACAAAAATAAATTTCCTTGGTTGGGTCCTTAATGTTTTTCTTGAGTTGATTTTTGGGCATTATAGGTACCTCAAAGCTAAATAAGAGGATATTGAAACATTGTTACAAATTTTATTACATAATATTTGAAATTAGGCCTAAAAAAATAGACTGAGACAATTGTAGTTTGATAAGTAGGAGAGATTTTCCACAAGTCAAATTATTATATTGCTATTAGGATTCAACTATGTAGTTTATGAGTCAAACTCATTGACCTATGATTCATGAGTAATGGTTCAGAAGAACCCATCTCTCATGAAAATGAATGAGACACTTAGCACTCATTGCATCTAGGTGATGCTAACAGTGGTGAAGCATTGAGCCTTCCTAGGAACCATCCTAATATTGTTCTAACTCAAGCACGCTTAACCATGAAGTTTCCTCCAAGGTTAAGCCCACTTAGCTTGCTACCCTATTTGCAAAACCTTCAACAAGTGTTGTGCCTCATGAATCATTCATTATAGATTCTAAATTCATTTTATGTTCTCTCTGCAACTATGACACTATTATATGTATTCTAAGTCAAGGTGGCACACAATAATGAAGATTAATGAATGAACTAAAATTTCTCAAGGAAAAGATTAATTAGACCAAAAACATTAGAGAATCTTACACAACATGAAAATAACATCATGAATTCATTCCATGTTCTGTATGCAGCTATGACACTATTATATGTATCCTAAGTCAAGGTGGCGTACAATAATGAAGATTAATGAGGCAAATAAAATTTCTCAAGGATTAATTAGAGCAAAAACATTCCAACTAATATTACTATTGATCAGAGGGCTCTATAATGAATGGTTCATAATGCACATCACTTGTTGAAGGTTTTGCAAATGGGGTAGCAAGCTAAATGGGCTTAACCTTGGAGGAAACTCCATGGTTAAGTGTGCTTGAGTTGGAGCAATACTGGGATGTGTGACCTCCCGGGAAGGCTCGATGCTTCACCCCTATTAGTATCACCTAGATGCAATGAGTGCTAAGTGTTCCATTCAATCTCATGAGAGTTGGGTTTTTGTGAACCACTACTCATAAAACATGGGTCAATAAGTTTGACTTGTAAACTACACAGTCGAATCCTGCTAGCAATATCATAATTGTAGTTTGTGAAATTTGTGTTTGTAGTTTTGAACTTCTTTTGTAGTTTGAAACTTGACAATATTAGATCTTCTATACCAACAATGTTTGTTGTCGCATGTATTTATATCTATAAGCAAAAGATTTGGTAGTGTGAAAGAACAATATTGAACCATGCTTTGCTAAGAAAGAAAGGTGACTAGTTTCCCACCTTATCCCTTAATCAAATCTAGTAAATCAATTAACAAAATATAGAAAGTTTGAAAACACATCAAACAACAAATACCATTGATTACAAGACAAAACCAAAATATCAAATCATTAAATTTGATGCAATAATATACAATCAATTGAGAATTTTCTAATGTAAAAATTAGTTTCTACAAGATTGATGCAACTAATATATAAAACAATTGTGGATTTTCTTTTTAAATATATAAATGCATTATAATTCTCTTAATAGTGAATCAATTTAAGGGACGCACATTGGTCAGATTTTTATTTATATATAATAAACGTGGAGAATGAGACTCTAGAGGCCTGCGGCCACAAGTAATTTTTCTAACATGCATGACCTGGGTCAGGCAGGCATGCCATTGCTTCACAATTAATTTTGCTAACATGCATGATCCAGGTCAGGCATGCCATTGCTCAAATGTAAATAAATAACTAGCTGAAAAATTAAATCAAGAGTAGAGTGTGTGTGGAAGATGGGGATGACAGGAGAGGCAGATAAAACTTGTGTGAGGGGATGCTGCTCCAGTCCCCGTATTCGTGTCTCCCTTCCAACCTCCTCATTTGCACTGCTCTCTCAGATCGCAAAAGGTAATCTACTAATTCTATGTTAATCTCACTCGACTTTGCACTTATGCTTACATGCCTCAATTCTCCTTAATCTTACGGCATAATGTGACCACGATTTTCGTATGAATTTTCATTTCGCAAGAGTCTGATGCTTTTTTTGAAACTATCTTTCTTCACTAATTAACCTGATCACGAATTTTACCCTAACTGCAAGCTCAGCTTGCCACAACACTAGTACATGCTAATATAATCCAATTAAATACATACAAGAGGAAAGCGTTTTCGGATTTAAGTCAGCAGAGGAGAATTCCAAGTGCTTTTGTTTAGAGCCCACTTTCTTTGACTCTACTCGTCTGGAAAGTTTGTCCAGGGAATATCAATATCTCTGTGCTGGGCACATTCGATAAATTTGAACATGGCATATTTATTTCTGTCCAAGGTGTAGACCATGGCTAGGAGGACAGATTTAAAAAAGGTCCTTTCCCGGTGGGAACATTCCTGGTCCAATTAACTGTAATTGATGTAGCACTCACTATTGAAATGATGCCTTGTATAGTCAAGGAGTAGAAATAGAGATTACTGCTAACAAACAGGGGATGGATGATCCAATACAGATTACGCCCAGGGATTTCTCGCACATAAGAAACACATACAACTACTTAATTTTATTAAGTATAAATTCAACTGGGTTTCAATTTGGCTGTGTCCAAGTTTTCCCGTTGCATATTGGAAATTCTTGGAAGAATAAGATCATGCATGAAGATGAAATCAATTTCTCTTTGTTGGGCGCCCCTTGTGTAAATACGAAGTCTTTCTCTTTTGCACGCACAAAGTTCCAAAAACTTAATTGTAGCAGTGTTACTTTATCTTACTGCAGGACATAAATAGTGGAGCATCAGCATTTCATGGGTTTTGGGGAGCCCTAAGAATAGAATCACATGTTTCACCTGCATGCGATCCTTTTATAAGCATGATATCACCTCTCAAGAACTCGAAAAGGTTATGCAAGAAAGTATAAACAAGTGTCCTATTCTTATGTTTCCTGTAATTTTGTTAAAATCTTAAGACATTCTGAGGGCTGTCTTTGGGCCATCAGTAAAACATTACCCTGAATCAAATTGGGCATTCATCGAGGCATTACATCAGTGCATGAAAACATTGCAGTCACAAAATACAAATAAATATTGAAAGTATATTAATAATTCAATTTATTCCAGAAACAAATTCAGTAAGATTATGGAGTATATATAATATATACCCTTCTAAGATTGTCGAGAATCAGTCCAACATGTTTCCAATTCAGTAGGCAAGGGTCAAAATCGACCTCCTTCAAAAGTAACAGTTTGCTCTGTCCTCCAGCACTGTCTCCCTCTTGTCCAATGTCTTTGCCAGATTCCAGTTAAACATGAAGAAAATGCATAGAAGTTGGCTGTATTGGTGATTAGGTTATAAACTTTACTATCTGCTGAACATTGTTAAATCCACATTAGGTTTTCAAAAACGTGCCATACAATATGATACTATTAGATTTATTGTGTAATACAAAAAATTTAAAAATGTATTAATGTTAAATGGAAAAAATAGTAAATACCAATAACCATTTCTGGGGTTTTAATTTACTATTTTGAATGTGATAAAAGCTTTGAAAATTGGTATAGAGGCTAGATTGTGTAAAGTCCAATGTGGTTGATTACGAAAAACTTGCTGTTCCTTCCCCATACTAAGATGCTTGTGTGCTCTGTAGGTTCTTTGTCATGTAAGTTATAACCGGCGTGCATAGAAATTAGAGAAATGCTTGCTTATACAAAATAGTTGTTCAAATGATGGCTTGAATTTAAAAAATACTCCTACATACAGAAATATCCCACAAAATTAAAATATCTATATTATACTACACTACAGAAGCTGCCATGACCATGACTTATAAAAAGAGTTGCCGGAAACTCCTCTGTCCCTCCTTGGGCACGCGTATTCCCATATCCATTTGGAAATGTATCCGATACGTCCTGGATACATGTTAAATATTGTACCCATGTGTGCCTAAAAAAACTTGATTTTCCAACTGTGCCAAATACTATGGTATTTGATTTTTTCTAAGATTTGACGTAAATCTTTGCAAATTTAATTAAAAAAACTTCATTAATGTAATTTAAAAAAAAAAAATTTGGTATAAACAAAACCTGCACCAAATGAGAAAGACAAGTGAAATGTTTTTCTGTTTTAGCAATCCATTTTTTGGGTTATCTTCTAATGTAACTCTACTATTTTTGCATATTGTGAAGTGTTAAATTAACTGTTAATTATTTATGTAGCATTTATCGGTCTATATTACTTTTGAAGTAATGAAAATCTCCTCTAATAACTTAGAAAATTGTGTTAAATATATGTGTATGTGTTTTTTATTAATGTTGTATCCAGCTGTATCCATGTTGGGGGTCTTAAAAAATGGCCGTATCCGTACCCGATACCGTATCTGTATTTGTATCCGTATCCGTGTCCATGCAACTTTGCTTATAAATAATATAAAAAGAACTTGGTTCATTCTACCACATAACTCCCTGCAAGTAGTCTCAGGTCATATAAAAACATAGCCATTCTTTAAAACAATCATTAAATCGAATACTTTAGAAGAAATCATATTTTCCTTGGATCTCTCTTTGGGTCCCCATATCACACATATGCATATATGATACTTGGATTTTAAATGTGAGTCCCTATCAGGATAGACTAATAAGAATGATTGAAGCCACCATTTGAAAGCTTAATAAGATAAATTTTAATGAAAAAAATAACCCAAAATATCAAATTTAACAAGCATCATAGGACAGGAGGGGCAGCCTCCCCTTGGTTGTTAGAAGACCAAAATGAAATAACACAGGTTGAGAATTTTAATCGATCCATCTATTATTTGAACTTGCAAATGTAATGTCCTCTTCTTAAATTTTCCTGAAATTATTGATTTTTTTGTATATTTTTTTAAATTTCTAACACAAAATGAAAACTGAAGCAACAAACCAAAAATAGAAACAAACAACGGGAAATTTATTGTCAAACCCTCAATGGCCGGAATACAACTTCAAATGCATCAAATACATCATATCCAACTCATAGATGTCAAATTACCACAATTATGTTAGCCAATTTATGACTGGTATGAATTGAACAAGTCAATATGAAATCCTATGACATACAATTGTTCTCAAATCTAAATAGTTTATCCCCAAAGCATCTTGTGTAAATGCTGTTTTGGTTAGAAATGAAAATATTCACCCTCAATGCAAATAGTCATCAATTATAAAACTCTATGGTAGCAAATACACTTAGATCTGAAATCAATTATCAATTTGTAATTGGACACTTACATTGACTGGAAACACAATTTTAGACTTTCAACAATTGATCTTTACTGAAAATGATGAATGAATAGCAAGATTGGCGACTAAATACAATTGAAATATTTTTGTAACAACAGCATTGACAGGGCAAGTGACCTAGAAAATTGATGTGGCAGCTGGAAACTGTTAAAAAGAGGCTGTGCAGGAGCCAAAGATCCTCCAAAATACTGATAACAGCCCTATGTATGCCTACAAAATGAAAAAACAGTAGATGCTATTACAACTTGCCCAAAATGATGTTGATTTGTCCTCCACTGCTGGCGCACTCAAATATTGATTGGAATACTGACAAAACAGAGATAAATAAAGAAGATTTTCCCTCTTAAGTCATGACCCTCCCAAATTATGGCTGGAAATATTGGTTGTAGCAATAAATTATGTTAAAAAGCCCTCCAGAACTCCCAACGATGATGGCACAGGCCCCAAATAAGGGTGATCGACGATGATGACTATCACAATTAGTAAATTACTGAATAGCCTACTTTTGTGGCCGGTGCAGAAACAAACAATGATGGACACCTTGAAAATTGTCCAAAATCCCTCGAACAGTGATATAAGTTGATGGCAGCTCCTCCAAAGCGGTGGTGCTTAGGTCTAGCCATGGAATGATGATGGAACAAACAAATAATTCTGAAATTAGTAATGAAGCCCTTCAAATCACAAACACCCAAAATTGGAATGGATCTAAATCAGCTCACATGCAACTCTTGCATAGAATTGTCTCAAAGTAGATGAGGGTTTTCGTTCCCAAATCTGGTAGTGAAAAATTCAAGAGGTTTTCTGTCCTTGTAGATCTCCAATCAGTCAAGGGTTTTCGTCTTTGAATGCACAATTGAGCACAAAGCTCAAATTTTGGAAATCGAATGGCAAAATGATAACAAGATATGAGATGCTCAAAGAAGTCCAAGCACCCTCCTTTTGTAGCGCTCCAAAGTGGGTGCAATTTTCATAAGCATTTAAAAACATTTTTTATTTTGTTAGTGTTTAAAATACCTTTTTATTTTAAGAATAGTATAGGTTTTGTTGTAATTAAAAATTATTTGGGCGAGCTTAAGTAATATTATAAATTATTTCACCTGCTTTACCCTTTGACCTATGAGAAACGGGGATAGGCTAGAGTTCTTCAGACTTCTCCATGTCCTTTTTTAAAGGGAACATGACAACAAAACTCTCCTTCTCATTAAAATAAAGATAACACTTGAAGAGTGAGGTTGCAACCTATTGGAGTAATTTTCACTATTATCCTATATTCCACTAAGTTTCTGGGAGGGGGATGGGATGGGTGGATATATTATCAGGACAGCTTTTTCAGAAGGCCACTGTCTAGGGAATGACAATAAGAAATAAAGTTGATTTAAAAATAGAGGAATTTTTAAATATTTATATGACAAGGCTTTCACCATATTCATTATATAACTGTATTATGAAACATTAAAGCTGAACTGAGAAATTACAAGTAAACATACAAATTAATGACATCTCAATGGCTAATCATTTGATTTTTCATTATCTATGTTCGCCTACAACAAATGAAAAGGAGAAAAGACTACAACTACAAATTGTACACAACTAGATCTATAATTGCCATGCCTCTACCACATCTTTGCCTAAATGAAAATCAAAATTTGAATCCAAGCGACTCCCAATATAAGGACTGCGTCATCTTATGGAACCCCAGCTAATCCCTTTTGTTCCTCATCAGTTTGTGTGGCATCATTAGGATCAACATCCCATCATGGAGCTAGAGTTTGTTGATACTTAGGAGCAGTTTTAGAAGACTCACTAGGATTCCCCTATACTTGACGAGTCCTGAGGTGAGTAGGTCAAAATGAGGCTTGGAGACTCGTCAGTTATTGTTTATTGCTATATCTGACAAATTAAATACATGGAGTAGTAATAAAGATGACAATGTATACGAGATATAGGAGTACAATTTTTTTTTATTCACACATGAAATTATTACAGAAAAAGTGCAAAGATGATCAGCCATTGTTCAGAGTTGATCCGACTAGATCATACTACTTTCCTTGATGATATGCAATATATTTAAATGATTTGATGGTTGCCAAGAGGAACACAACCATCAACCAGCCAATGCTTATAACTACCTGAATCTTATAATCGACGATTAATACATAGCTCGATAACGAAAATTATTGAACATAACAATAGACATTGTATGTTGACTACCCCATCCCAAAAGAAAAAGTCGTCTTCCAGAGGACAAGTAAACATCGAGTAACATGAGGGAAGACCAATACCGATAGTGTAGACAATGACTTGTACTATGCAAACTCAAACTTGGACTGTGCTTGGAAAATCAAATGAGTGCAATGGGGGTTTGGGGGTAGTGCCCTGGGCCACCGAGCCCAAGTTAAGACCTTCAACACCACACAAAACTCCATGGTGCACATCATTTTCGCAAATTTTTTAAGAATCCAAAACGAATGTTGATGAAGCCTAAAAATAACTTTTTTGGAGTGTTTAACTGACATATGCAACATAGTTAAGTCTAATGTGTTTTGAAGAATCCACTTTGCTGTGTTGTGATGGAAAGACACCATCGAGCGGTGAAGGAACTTGTCTTCTGCCAATGATGCCATACTTTCGTGCTAGAGACCTATAAATGACTTAAGGATTGCAGCTGCCATACTATGCAAAATGGTGGCTATATAATGTTGAGGAATAACATATATTTGTGCACAACTTGCCGTACAATGCCAAAGATGCCGAACCCAATTTACATGCAGAGGGGCTATATGAATGGAATTGGTAGAGATCACCGTACAATTTTGTTTGGAAGCCACACGAGAGTGTATGTTGGAGGCCGTATGAGATAGATTTTTTGCTTCCTTGTGCTCTATATCTCTAGCCATATGATTCTCTTTGAAGTTGTTTGTATGCATAAAAATCTTTGTGAAAGTTGTCGTACGATGGATGGATTCCACAGGCCAAAAGTAGCTGATCGTCATATGCTATATTCTGGCCATACAATGAAGTAAGTATTAAGCTGCATGGTGATAGTTTGGAAATGTTGTTTGCTGCAAGGTTTTTGTCATATGTTGGAACACAAGAAACTTGTACGGTGCCATATGTCGGTCAAGGAAGAAACTCATACTTTGCAAACTTCAATAAATGCTAGTACACTGCCAATTTCTAAGTGCTGCTTTGTATTGAAAATTGATGCCATTGGAAGTGAAGGATTGAGCTTGCTCTTGTCAGTAAGGGTCGTACGACCAAGATTTTTATATGATTGTTGAATAACATTATGTCTTCCCACTTTTGTTTAATAGCCAACAATGTTGTATTCCCCTAGCTATTTTCCTTCACCAACTTATAATTTGATTTTCCCTCATGTCCTACCATATAATTGTGTTGTGATATTATATACTTTTCTAATGCCAATTTTTTAATAGAACCACCTTTGATAATTCCAGTCCTTATTTTTCCAGCATTCAATTCTTTTATCTCCATGTGACTCCTTATTTTTCTTTTGTATTTTATAATATTTTTTAATTTGGACACACTATAATTTTTCTCCATGGTACTATAATCATTTTCCCTTTGAGTAATTTAATATTTTATAACTCCAATAGGTTAAATGACCTTTTGCTTTTTTCTCAACTTTCCAAATTTTTTTCCATCAATTTAATTTTCCTCGACCTTAGTATTTTAGTTGCTCTATTTTAATTTTTTTTCTCATTGGTAAGCTCCCCATCAAATTTTTAAGACTCCATTATTCTTTGCCATTTTCCGTCCCTCCTAATTTTCTCTTTTTCTATAAATTTTCAGTGAAGTTGATTTTCCTTGACAATTATTTGTATTCTATATATTAAATATTTTTCTCTTCCCACTGTCAGATGTATCGTCCATAATTTAACATGCTTTCATTGCTTTCTCTTCACTGAGAGTTGTAGCTTTAAGAAAATCACACGTTGACAAAATACCTCATAGTCCTTCATTTACCATTGAAATAGGTCATAGAGAGAATTTGTTTCATCCATAGTTCAAAATATCGGTATTGGCAACTTATCACCGAGGGCAAAAAAAAATATCGGAAAATATTGGAGATAAGTCGAAAACTTATTGGAAAAATATCGGGAACTTTAAAACTTGCTTAAATTTAATTAGAAATGTTTTTTTTTGCAAAATTCAATAAGCAAATGCATCTAATGAGTCAGTAAATGAGTAAACAAACCAAACAAGCTGATCTAGATATATAAATGCAAATAGGGTACAAAATCGCATCCTCATGTGGAATGCTGATGGCTGGTAACCATAGTCTGATAGTCTAAAGACTCTAAACTCTAAAGAAAACTTAAAATATAAAATTGTCTTTGTAAAACATTCAACAAATGTCAAGTACAATATCAAAATAGTCTAACTCTACATCTTCCTCTTCCCACGAGCTCTACTAAAAACTACTGGAGTGGGAGGGAGTCTAGCCCTAGAAGTCTGATCATGATGTGGTTGTGGCTGTGCCTCCTCCCTCTACACAACTGGTCGGGACTGGACCTCCATCCTGGATGTAGATGGTGTTGATGGTGGCAATGAATCCTCATCATCTAAATCCTCCTCAGTGTCACTGTCCTCATCCTCCTCAATGTCATCCAATCCCACTGCGAATCCACCGTCCTCCATAGCCTGCCTCTCCAAAACATAGATCTCATCCTCTGTGAACATGGAGGTTGCTCCTGTGATGTCCAATCAAAGTAAGGATCTGTCTTCTAAATCGAGTGGACCAGCTGGTGTTGCCTCTGCTTTTCTTATGCGCAATTGGAGGTTATATCACACAAAGACAAGGTCATTGAGGCGTTTTTGTGATAACTTGTTCCTCTTCTTTGTGTGAATGGCCTCGAACAAGCTCTAGTTGTGCTCACAACTGGATGAACTACAAGGCTGACATAAGATATGGAGGGCAAGTCTTTGCAGATTTGGGGCATTTCCACCCCAATTTCGCCACCAAGCATCTACAAAATAAAATATTAAAGAGTTAGAAAGCAACTTGAAAACATATTTAGTAACTTAGTATTTATCTACTTATCATGCATGTTGAAGACTCCAAAAATCCAAATATTGTACCTAGGGTTTGAGAGTTTCTTCCTCTCTTTGCCACATCCGAAGAGAATAGCTTGCCTGTTGCATTCTGGTACACCTCCAATTCGGCCACAATGAGGTCTCT
>MU223208.1:205605-246631 GCA_018584345.1 Thuja plicata | reverse complement strand
CACCTCCATCACAACTTGCTCTAACATTAGAGCCAAAGTTTCAGCTGTCTTTACCTTGTTGGAGGCATCCAAGGATTTCAAAAAGACCACTTCATCCTTGCAAGAAATCAAAAAATTGATGATGGTATGGTTATTTCCATCCGTCCATCCATCTGAAAGAATGGAGCAGCCAAATTGTTTCCATTGTAATTTTTGGTCTTCTACCACATCTTTGGCCCTAATAACTGCTTCTTTGAACAACCTACAAGCACAAAGTAATATTAATGTTAATTGTTAAGTTACAAGTACACAAATTTGATTAAAAAAATAACTCATATTCAACAAAAATAAGTAAAAGTTGTAAAAGTAAAACTGTAAAATATTTAAAAATTAAAACAAGTGAACTAACCTCCCACTCAACTCTGAAGGAGTAGGCACCTTGTAGCCCTTTCCCGCCATAGTACATCCTGTCACAAAATTCAGCCAATGGGGACTTGCGACAACATTGAAGGGGATGTTGTTGAAATACCAGAAATCGGAGCATTGAATGTCAACTTGCCGATGCACCTCACTGTTCCACCCAGTAGCCTCCAATGATGGTTGTGCACCAGGTATATTTCTGTGCACAAATAACTATCTATAGAAGATTTCTGTGGCAATGGTGGTAGTCTACTAGAACCAACAAAAGTGGTGGCCGAGGGGATGGTAGATTTGCGGATGTGGACCACGGAGAGAGCCCACTATGCCCTCAAGTGCTTCTTCTTCTAAGTTGACTAGGATACCTGGTCACAACCCACATTATTTCATTATGATCATTGTTTTAGCGAAATCCAAACTAATAATGGTGATTAGAAAATAATAAATGATTCTTAAAAAGGAAACAGTGGGAAACCTTGAGATTCAGAAATGGCTGCCCTCATGGCCAATTTTGCTCTTTCCCTTTGCAACTTTTTCTCTTCTCCAACAACGAGTAAGGCATTCATCTCTCTTTATTTCTTCCGTGGTAGCCTCACAAACCCTTGTATCATGCCTGGTGATCCCTCCAAGGTGGTATTTCAAACGAGATATGCCTCCACTAATTAGCTTTTCACATTTTATGCATATCACAGTATTATATTCAGGTCCTTCAAAGCAATATTTCCATGCCTTGTATATAGCCCCTTTAGGATGCGTGCCTACATATCCAGATGGACATGCGTCTGCTGGGGTACTGGCGACTGACCCAGTTGTGGAGCTATCCCTATTTGCCATTTTAATGTAATATCAACCTACACATACAAATTGAAGGCACAAATTTAGAAATTTAATAAAGAAATTTAGAAACAAACTAAATTGGTTTATAACTCTAAATAAGTTTAAACATTGCTAAAACTTGAAAGAAAAAAACAAAAAAAGTGTTAGGTTATGAATTTATTAAGAAAATATAAAATTGTTGAGAAAACAATGAAATTTCTTGCAAAAATTGTTAAAAAATGGTGTTAGATCTTGTTTATTACACTCTAAAATGAGTTAGAGTACATTGGAAATGGTATTATAGAGTTATTATAAACTTAGATGCAACTATGACAAGACAAAATGATTTAAAAATAAGAAGAAAAAGATTTTTGAAAACTTACTTGTGAATCCGAATTTGCTTGAAAAATCTCTTCGAATCCGCTCCAAATCCACAAAAAATCGCTCTCCAATGCTGCAAATCAAGTTCTTTCTCCACCAAACCCTTTTTTTCTCTCCAAACTAGTATTTGCAAACAAAAAAATTACTTTTGACCTTTTTTGGGCTGTCAGTCCCTATAAGTGGACTGCGGCCGATATTTTCAGTAAATATCGCGATATTTTGGGAAGTTATTGCCGATATTTTAGGCGATATGTTGTGAACTTTTTGACGCGATAAGTTCGCGCGAAGTTACAGAACTTATCGCAGCGCAGAACTTATCGCGATAAGTTCACTTATCGTCGATAAGTCTGCGATAAGTCAATCTATGGTTTCATCCTCTGAGCATGACTATAACTCCAAAATTCCTTTGTCATTCGTTTCCTTCTGACCTTGACTCTTGCTCCATTCTTCTCTAGAGTTTGAATTTGACGAATTCGAGGATACTACTTCCTCATTGACAGCTTGGTTGTTTAAATCAAATACATACTTCCAACCATTCTTTTTCTAGTTGTGATTGGCTTTGGCTGCTACCAGCTATCCTCTCTCGAGTAATGCATCATACATTTTCTTTTGCAAGGGAATGAACACAAAATTCAGGAGGAACTATTGGGTCCCAATCATTATCTCCTGCATCATCAATGTCCCCAACAACTCAATAACAAGTTGGAGAATTATGGCAAAGTGGAACTTTTTGATATTGATGCCAAGTAGGAGAATAATGTCACTCCTGCTAATGTGACATTCTGACTTTCAAATATTGTTCATATATATATGTAATAAATATTTTTTAAAGTTTTCAGCTAGTGCTAATTAAAGTTTCTACACAAAATTATGATTACCATTGTATATTTTTGTTTATTCAAGTTTCTTTACATGTACATGTCTGCATTTATGGAGTATACACATTGTATTGTATCATTATCCTATTAACTTAGGTTAAAACTTTTTCTAGAAGCTAATTAAAACATGTTACAACAGTGACAACCAATGTAGTGCATTGTCTAATTGTGCTTAATATTGATAATTATCTATCAAATTGGAACTCATAAAACTCATAACAGTGTTTGTCATTTATTATGATCATAAGGTCCAAAGCAGGGAGCCGTATAATTGTAAAAAATCCACATAAATGGTCCAAGAAGTCACTTGGATATGATCTCATGGCATACATTTAAAAGTTTTGTAGGATATTGGAAATATTTAAGCTAGGCAAGCTGGTTGTTGCCTTCCTCACTTCACCGATAAATCCACTTGAAGGTCAACTTACACTACACAGTTTGACCACCATCTAAGTCCTTCATTTATCTTTTTACATTAATGATAACATATCATGTTCCATTTACATTTTAGGGACATAAGTTGTAACTTATATATTCATTAAGGCTTAATAGAAACAAAAGTAGATGGGCCATAAGTACATTGCTTATTTATTGAGGCATTGACTTTATTCTTGATTGATTATGATCTCTGTATCCTTAAGTCTTACTTATAAGATGCAAGTTAAATATAGAATGCTAAAATTCCTGTACAGTTTTCTTATATTGAGATTTCTGTAGTTCAGGTTCACACACTTTTGCAAGCCACAGATATCTTCTCAAACTGCCATTGATTTTTCTTTTCAAGTCTCAGCAAAGTTGGAGTAGTTTCCATGTTCATGTATGAGCCTTGAGCAAAGCCTTCCGAAGTAGTATATCTTATTTAGTTTGCATCATATGTATTTCCGTTATAAAAAGTCCCCCTGGTTATAAATAATAAGGAATACATCAAAGTCCATGAACAATTCTTTCCACTATCTTGTTTGTATACTCTTCAAAGTGCTAGCTATTGGCCTTTTTTTCAGGTTCTGAAAGCATTGTCTATGAAGCAAGATTGGAAGGCGAGAGAGTGGCAGCCAAAAAACCCATCTTATCTACTACAGATGATCTAAATCGTTTTCATAAAGAATTGCAAATGTTATGGTTGGTTATTAAATTACTAATTATGGTTTTGTTAATTTAGAAACAACTTTATATTTTATCTATTTTTTAATCATTTTCATTCTTGGAATAGAATAAAGTTTCTTTCTTCTATATTTGGGATTGTTTTCCTTATTATAATATAATTCACTGGTTATTTACATCAGCAAATATTAACACATTTTTTCTGCTATCCCTAATTATCTCGAGTAGCAAGCTCGATCATCCAGGCATAGTAACATTGTTGGCAGCACATGCAAGGCCACCCAACTACCTGTTCTTCTTTCCTTTCTATGAGAATGATAACTTGGCTGAAGCTTTGCATGCACAAGAATGGAATCCATCTGTGGAGAAAATATTAGCAATATCACTGGAGCTAGGTTGGATTTTCTTGACACACCTTTCCTTTATCGACGTCTTGCAATTATTCACACATTTATACAAAATTTTGCATAAAAGCATGTCTCAAGTTGAATTTAGTTTTTGTGTTTGTGAAAATTTCCATATTCCATTGTGCCTAATCAAATGCTAAGGTACAAGCAACTTCCATGACATTTCAGTAATGCCACTTCTCGTTGATATTTGAACCAGTATATTTCTTGTATACAGACCTAGTTGGCCAATGGATTTTTGTGGGAAGCTATGATGACATGTTAAACTGATTAAATAACTTTTCATTCTTTCTTCTTTCCTGACGTTCTATTCATTCTGGTTTATTGGCAAAGGATCATTTTGTTAAAGGATAAAATGCAATTGTTCACATGCTGATAGTTAATCAGCTCATACCATTTCATTCATTCTTCTTTCCTGATGTTCTACTTGTTCATTTTTGAGCAAATGATTTTTTTTTATCAGTTATATAGAATTTTTAGCCTGGCCCATAACTAGGCAAGGCCACAAACGGGGTACCTCATCCTTGGCTTTAATGCAATAACAGCCAAGACCCACTAGCACAGTAGTCCAACAAGGGCACAAAGCCCATGAGCACACTAACCCAGTGAGGGTTTGGCACAGGGATGAACACCTGCAAAACCACCAGCATGAACACCTCAATGGTTCACAATCCTCGAGCACACTGGATTAGTGAAGGCACAAGCCTATGATCATAGTAGCCGAGCGGGGATTTGAACCTTGGTGGCAATATCAACAATGCCACAACTTAACCATCACATTGTGGTATAAACCCTTGAGCAAATGATTATTATGTTAAAAGACAAAGTGCAACTGTTTAAATGCTGATAGTTAACCAGCCTATAACTACTTGGGTAATTCCCCTAGAATATTTTTAGAGATAATGTTTAATTCTTAAGTCTAGGAATGAGCCATTTTAATTCATCTAGAAGTGTCAAAGTGTTCACATTTCTGATTACATTTTTTTCTGATTGTAGCGAACTTAATGAATTTTTTTTTTCATTTTGGACATGGAGATTTGTATCATTTTGGCATTGAAGAAGCTCAAAATGATTGTTGGAGGCTAAGAAAATAAGCCAAAAGAAGCAAAATCCGAAGTTGTTTCTTGTGGGAAGAAAAGGACCAAGAAGTTCCGCTCATTGTCTTTCCATTGTGGATGTATTAATTCCCCATCTGCAAGAAAATAAAATAAAAAATAAAATGAAGATCAAGCATATTTTCAAGGTTGTTATTGCATGAGGAATTGTATGCACTAAAAGTGTGCATAGTTGAAATGTTGAAAGAGCCTAGAGATCATGATTGCAATCGAAAAACTTTAAAGGATGAAGACCTTTTTTAATATTGTTCTCAATAGTATACCTGAAAGGCTACCACATCTTTATAACCAGAATAAGCAACATGGAGAGAAAATAATAAAATATTCATTTTAAGGATTCTATTGGGTTGCTGTTGTAGGTAGCTATATGAGAAATAGCAGTTATATAGTGACACATTACAATATAAAATTAATCATAGATCATAGACTTGTAGAATACTTGGCAAGTCACTGAGTACGTTCAGAATTTTTTGGTGGGCAAGCATTCACCATGTAAACTTGCAGGTTTGTTGAGTCTGAGTTCTAGGTGAGTCATAGGTGGAAAATCACACAGTTATTCATTGAAACCTGGTTAGAACATGCTTGGAACTTGGAAAAGACACTAAAAATGCTTTTTTTTTGCCTCTTTAACCCTAGATGCCTGCAGATATAGCTCACACAACAGTTGAGCAGCCTTGAAAGAGATTTGAAAGGATTGTATAGTGTATTAGAAGAATAGATTTGAGAAATTTTGTGTTTTTAGGTTATTTTTCCTTTTTCCTTTTTCCAATCATGTATGTTAGTTCAAATCACTGTTTTTTAAAATGTTGTTTTTGCGGGTATTTAAACATACTATAGGTTAGATATGATGGCATTCAGCTCTGCATTAGGCTTAGCATCAGCTAGTGGAAGCCATTCTGTTGGAAACAAACTCTCTTGGAATTATGCTGTAAAGTGTAAAGGGACTAGTATTGAGGAGTACAATTAGCCACTTATGCATCAAGAAGCTCAATGGAGACAGTAATTGCTCATATACTTATTGGCGGCATTCCTAGCTGTGATGCCAAGCCATGTGAAAATGCCACAGAAGAGGCAAAACAAAAAATGCATTTAATGAATAATAAAACCAAGAGGAAAACCACACAATCAAAGGTAAAAATGAATCTTCTATAATGAAACTACTTTTTACATATCTTTTTTCCTCTAATTTTATTAGTTAGAATAGTTACATTCTAACTATTTAGAATGGATCATTTTCGTTAACCAAATTGATGTAAACCTCTTTTTCCTTGTTATGATGTTTATTTTGTGATACATCTATTCTCAACAGATCAATATACCTTTAGTCAATATCAACTGCATCACAGTGGCAGTTTGGGTTATTAGCTAGTGATTAGAATATGTTATTCTTATTTAATAGTGGACATATCTTTGATATTTATTTAAATAATGAGTAAGGATGATAATTTATCTATGTATTCCAAATTTTCTTCTATTTTAGACATATACTGTACTTGTTTCTATTTTTTGTTGATAGATACATTTGTTGATTGTGATAATCAATCAATAAGTTTAGGATAGTTTAATTAGTATTTGAATTTCTATTTATCCTGTTCAATTCCGTGCAAAGAAGAAAAGAGAAACATAATAGATTCAATTTTGAATCTGCTTTTTTTCTTTGCTCGGACAATATATGATACAAAAATTGATGATCTATTCCGTTTTCTAATAAGAATCTCAGAGATTACATAATGCTTACTCTTAAGCTGTTTGTTTACGCAGTAGTGATATTTTTTGTTTCTCTCTTTATCTTTGGATTCCTATCAAACGATCCAGGATGAAATCCTGGGTGTAAAGAATAGCGATGAAAAAAGATTAGAAAGTAGATTTTGTAAAAGGGCCTATTTCTATAGGTTTTGAGGAGTCATCTCAAGTGACTGAACGGAGAGAGAGGGATTTGAACCCTTGGTACAAATAGTTTGTACAACGGATTAGCAATCCACCGCTTTAGTCCGCTCAGCCATCTCTCCCAGACGACAGATCTAAAATGAATATAGCATTTCACTAAATAAAGACCAACATTTGCGAGAATCCAATTTTATTTCTTTATTCCGTTCCAAACAATTCTCTAGCCCGACTAGTAGCTGGCCAGGCCATTATCTTTCCTAGATAAGGAATAATTGACCATAATTATGAAGAATATAGTGCTCTACCTAATCTGAAAGCTAAAATAATTATTATAAAAGTAAAAGCAATAAAAAGGGCTGTCAAAAATTGACCTTGTGATATCATTTCTTTATTTCCCTTTTTGTATTATTTAAGATAATAGATAGGCACTTCTATTTTTTTGAATAATTCCAACTGTTTCAGGTTCTAATCTGGATGAGATGTTCTAGATTGAAAATGGATAGATCATATTGGAAGGGTAAAAAAATAGATTTCAAAGACTAAGAGAGGATCATTTTTAGTTTATGAAAATATGAAAATGATCATAATTTTCATTTTCTATTCTATATCTGTCATAAAGAAAAACTAATTCAAAATTACTGAACCATTCTAATGGAATGTGTTGTTAATCATAACTACTATAACTACATATATAATGATAATTAACTATATATATAATGATAATGGTTACTAAAAAAAATCATACTATTAGTATGGTATTACTTATAATATTGATTAAGGATTATTCTTGCAAGAGTAGAAACAATAAGGTAAGGGACGGAGTGAAAAGAAACCATCTGCTATTGAATTTTCAGGAATAGGAAAATATGATGATAGGAACTTGCATTAAATTCTTATTAGAATCTAAAAAGAACTTTTTTTCCTATTGGACAAAAAATCGATCTGTTTGATACAATGAAATTGTGGCGGGTATAGTTTAGTGGTAAAAGTGTGATTCGTTCTATCATTATATTCAACAGAGTTGAAGGATCTTTCAACTCTCATCTATATTTTGAAAAAACTATATTTCTATATAGGTTCTAAACCTCTCCTATGAATACCCTGGTTCAGGAAAGTAATTGTGCGCATTCTCGTAATTTGAATTTGGAATGATAAAACAACCATATTTTCCATTCCATCCAAGATGGTGAAACAAAATGTAGAATGTTTTCAAGGATTAGACCGATCTATCTAATCGGATCAATCAAAGATCCATGGATATCAAAAGATTGTTTTTCATCATAACTAAATGTTCAACTGCTAGAATAGCAAAAGTTGGAGTCAAATAGCTAGATAACAGTGACTTTGGTTTACTTTAGTTACCGTGATTTTGTTTGAGCTTGGTGAAATTTGATTTCCTCTAGGATCGCAATCAGTAGAAATAGGGAACGAAGTAATTAGAAAGGTTTTTGAATTCAATATTAAGATTTTTCGATTTTATCTTTCTACAGGGATCATCTATCAAGTAAATAGGTATTTGATATTTAAGGTTGTTCACCTGAAGTTAATAGGAAAGAACTACAAAGAAACTAACATAGATGTTATGGAGCAGAGCAAAAATAAATATTTATTTATTATGTAAATAATCGTTTCTCATTAGACCTCCCTTTCTATCTCTCTCTCATGGAGGAGTCGAATGAAATGAAATTTTCATGTTCAATTCTGAATTAGAGGCGTTAATCAACGTCGACTATAACCCCTAACCTTCCAAGCTAACAATGCGGGTTCGATTCCCGCTACCCGCTCATTCATATTTCTTATTCAATTTTTTTTTTCATGTCCATGTTACCTATCTATTCTTTCTCTTTCGTTCCCGAATCTCGTTCATTGTGGATGGAGAAAAAACCATACTTTTTTTAATTCCCGATCGATAAAGTATTTCAAGGAATAATGAAAATAAAGCATCCATCGTCTAATGGATAGGACAGAGGTCTTCTAAACCTTAGGTATAGGTTCAAATCCTATTGGACGTAATAATTCGTTATGCTTTATAAATGATTATTACGCTCTTTTATCCTGTTCCAAGCATAAGAAAAAGTTGGATATTTTCTTGAATAGCTTCTTTTAAGAGATCTTCTGCTTGTTCTGTGAATGTCCCAGTAGAATGTATAATTTCTCCAAACTGGGGTTTATTTTTTACTAAATACTCGCGCAACTTAAGAATAAATTTTTTAACTTGAACGATCTCTAATACATCTAGATATCCATTCGTTCCGGTATAAATCATAGCTATTTGTTCTTCCACTGTCAAAGGATTTGATTGAGATTGTTTGAGCAACTCGCGTAATCGTTGACCTCTTACCAATTGATCTTGTGTAGCTTTATCAAGATCAGAAGCGAATTGTGCAAAAGCTTCTAACTCTGCAAGTTGAACTAATTATAATTATAATTTTCCAGCTACTTGTTTCATAGCTTTCATTTGAGCTGCGGATCCTACTCTAGATACGGAAAGACCAACATTAATGGCAAGTTGAATTCCTGCATTGAATAGATCAGCTGACAAGAAGATTTGTCCGTCGGTAATAGAAATTACGTTAGTGGGAATATAAGATGAGACATCTCCAGCTTGAGTCTCAACTATTGGTAAAGCAATCAAACTCCCTCCACCTTACTGAGAATTTAATTTAGCTGCTCTTTCTAATAAACGAGAATGTAAATAGAAAACATCTCCTGGATAAGCTTCCCGACCAGGTGGTCTTCTTAATAGAAGAGACATTTGTCGATAAGCTTGTGCTTGTTTGGAAAGATCAGCATAAATGATTAATGTATGTTGTTTTTTATACATAAAGTATTCAGCTAAAGTTGCTCCTGTATAAGGAGCAAGATATTGTAATGTAGCAGGAGAATCTGCAGTTTCTGCTACTACAATGGTATACTCCATTGCGCTATGTTCTTGGAACGTATTAACTACCTGAGCTATGGAAGAAGCTTTTTAACCAATAGCGACATAAACACATATTACATTCTGATTTTTTTGATTTATAATCGTATCTATAGCTACTGCCGTCTTACCGGTCTACCTGTCCCCAATAATCAATTCTCGCTGACCGCGTCCTATAGGGATCATAGAACAATAGCAATAAGACCCGTTTGAAGAGGTTCATATACAGAACGTCTTGAAATAGTACCTGGGGCGGGAGATTCGATCAATCGAGATTCAGAAGATGAGATCTTCCCCTTACCATCAATAGGTCGAGCTAGCGCATTTACAACTTGACCCAAATAAGCATCACTTACTGGTTCTGAGCAACGTTTCCTTTTGCTCTCACGGAACTACCCTCTTGTATCATCAAGCCATCACCCATTAATACAGCTCCAACATTATCTAATTCTAGATTTAGGGCAATACCTACTGTACCATCTACAAATTCTACTAATTCCCTTGCCATTACTTTATCAAGACCATGAATACGAGCATTGCCATCTCCTACTTGAAGTACAATGCCAATATTAACAACTTTGACTTTGTTATTATATTGTTCAATCTGTTTACGTATCATTCTACTGATTTCATCGGGTCGAATAGTTACCATTAACACTAGTCAATTCTCTTTTGAAAAATAAGACCTACTCTATATAATAGAGAGATTTTAATAATATATAACGTTAATCAGTTATGTTTTTCATGGCTAGGAGTAGGTCGATATTTTTCTTGATCGTACATAAATGTAACTCGCTATTCAAACGAATATTCAGAGTTCCTAGAGCTCTTTTGACAGCTTGGCGAGAAATTTGTTGTCAAACCTGTTCAATTACTCTTTGTTGTTCAAAGTGAACGGTTTCATTCTTTAAATTTTCTAATTGTTTCAAATTAACAGAAGCAACGTTGATAAGATCCTCTTTTTCTTGTTCTATTTGAGAGTATCCATTTACCCGAATTTGGCGCACTCGCATTTCTACTTCCCGTAAGCGAGCCCGGGCTTGCTCAAGCTGATTAGCAGGTCCTTTACATAGTTCTTCAGAATTCTGAATAGTACTCAATATTTTTTGTTTACGGTTATCTAATAAATTACTTAATGAAAGTAGATTATCTATTCATAAGTTGAATGAATTTATAATCTCTTCCCAAACCGAACACAAACCTTTCAATTCATTCGGCTTTCCCGCTCGGCTTTGTTTACCAAGCCTACCCTTTTCGTTCATATTATGTAAAAATAAGATCAATCTATCAAAGACCGAAATCTACGAAGGACTCTTTTGCCAAAAGGGGTTTTTACTTTTTTATTATCAACTGAGTTGTTTTTTTTTCTTTATTTCCTCTTTACTTTTTCTTGAATAAATTCGCTTTTGTGTAGGTCATTGGTTCCGCATTTAAACCCATAAAATTGGATGGGAGATTAGGACTATTTTTCAGTAGATAGATTGAATAATTTCATTGATATGAATGTTATATATCGGATCAACCTCCAACTATGCCTTTGAACCCATCTCATATTAGCACAACGGTGGAAAGAGTACCCAGTTGTGCTTGGACTTCAAGCAGTTTAGCTTTAACCATTCTAAAGATTTTCTCGTGTTGGTTGGGATTGGTAAAAAAATTTCCCAATCAATTACGAAATGCTATAGTTCTATATTTCTTTTTTTCCCTTTTAGAAGTAATTCGTTGAGATCATGCACTTTTCTACAGAGCGAAGAAATAGCTTTTTTTTAATGAAAAACGTATTAGATCTACACGATCTTGTTTATCGTAGGTTTCGGAGCAGTAGGATTTGAATCCACAACCTAGGTGGCATGTTACCGAATTGCGTTATACTCTGTGAAAAAGCCGCCATGGTGAAATTGGTAGACACGCTGCTCTTAGGAAGCAGCACTAGAGCATCTCGGTTCGAATCCAAGTGACAGCATTATTGTTAATAAGATACTATGGGTTAGTATCCCTTCCATATAATATCCATATAGATATATATCTAGTACTTATGGAGTACCTATATAGTAAATTACTATCATTGTTCGATCTATGTCAATATGATTACATATCAATCAATTTTATCTTTCTCTTACGAAACGAATCCTATATTAAAAAATAAATGGGTTTATTATGATATTTATAACTCTAGAACATATATCAGCTCATGTCTCTTTTTCTCTTACTTTTGTGATCACTCTTATTTATTGGGGAAACTTAGTTTATAAAAGTGAATAACTAAGTAATTCGGGAGGAAAGGGCGTGATAATGACGTGTATTTGTATAACGGGAGTATTAGTTGCCCGTTTGCTCTATTCAGGACATTTACCGTTAAGTAATTTGTATGAGTCATTCATGTTCCTTTCATGGACTTCCTCCATGATTCATATAGTTATAGAACTAGGGGGCTAGGAGGCTTGGTGGTTAGGTGCAATCACCGTGGCAAGTGCTATGTTAACTCATGGTTTTGCTACTTTAGGTCTTCCGGATAAAATGCAGCAATCTGCAATGTTAGTACCCGCCTTACAATCTCATTGGTTAATAATGCATGTAAGTATGATATTGCTCAGTTATGCAACTCTTTTATGTGGATCCCTATCATCCATAGCTTTGTTGGTCATTGCGTCCCAAATAAATCAAAAGATTTTTCTTAATGTGAATAATTCTTTTTTCTTCAATAAAAATTGGTATTCACACGACCAAGAAAAAATGGAATTGAAACATACTTTTTACCTTTCATTTAGAAATTATCGTAAATGGCTCTTTACTAACCAATTAGACCAATTAAGTTATCGTACCATTGGTCTAGGATTTTCTCTTTTAACTATAGGTATACTTTCCGGGGCAGTGTGGGCCAACGAAGCATGGGGATCTTATTGGAAAGGTCACTAAAAAAAAATTGTCGGAAGAAAAAGAAAGCTTGATCCAAACTTGGTTTGGAGTCCAGGGAACAAGAAATTAAATTGCAAAAACTTGATATGTTATGAAAACTGGCTAAAGAAAAGGAAATCTATCAATAAGCATACATGAAATTGCAATATACATTAAAGCTTAATTGAAAACGAGAATGATTTACAAGAACATAGCCATATCTGAGAATAGAGCTACAATAGTCTAATTTTTACATTTGGATGACAATCCTTTATGTCTATTAGTATTTTAGTGGGGATTGAATAGTCTTAAAATAAAAGCAATGCAATTTGTTTTGCATTCTGAAAAAAACACGTGAAAAATGTCTTGAAGTTGAGAGGCTTTGTTGTTACATGAAACTTATAAAAGAGAAGATTTTGATTTTTCAGAAAATTTGAAATTTTTAGATTTTTTGTATTTTGCAAATTGGATTTTTTTCATTATTTTTTCTTTTTTCTTTGCTGAGGGGAGGGTTTATTGAATAGGTTTCAACGAGCTTTTATCATGATGCTAATGCCCTAAACTTTTAAATACTTTGCAGTGGGGTCAGCTTGAGCTATAGCTGTCAAAATTATAGCCTCAATTATAGTCCCAGCAAGGTGATATATATATTTTTTTCGATTTTTATCAAAGCATTGTCTTGGACTACTGCCTGGATTATTTTGTTCTTTTAGGGAAGCAATGAACACCATTGCTTCTAGTTCTGATTTCTAATGAACATAAGAACTACATAGTGCAGAAGTT
The DNA here is from genome assembly GCA_018584345.1 of Thuja plicata. Lineage (NCBI taxonomy): Eukaryota > Viridiplantae > Streptophyta > Pinopsida > Cupressales > Cupressaceae > Thuja > Thuja plicata. The sequence continues at coordinate 233,052 of MU223208.1, read as the reverse complement.
ATTCTCTCCGAATTGTGTGGGATAGTTCTCAACAATTCATTTTTACTGATTGTGAATATTTCATAGTATGAAAGCCTACCAGCCAATTTCTACCCGATGCATGGGGGTTGAGGAGGTTCCCTGATGTGCCCAAGACCAATATTCTTGTACTACATTTTTGAATTCCTTGACAATCTTTGCTCAAACCTTGTCATATATATCTTAGTTGTTCAACAACATGAAATCAATTTATTTGGTAAATTATTGAAAATTATCAAATAAATCTGAATGGCAATCAAAGGCCAAAATCCAAAAGAGCTTGACATGCTCTCATTTGTTTTTGTTTAAGCATCTTTTGTTAAGTTCTGATTCTTTTGCAGCTTGTCATGTTTTATTTTCCAATCAATAAACATTTCTTCCTTAGCAGGCAATTGTTCATGCATCTGTTGTAGTTTGATTGCATCTTTCCTCTCCATAACATAATTCTTCAACCACAGTGTTTTTTCGAATGGAAAAATTCTCCTGCCTTTGAGTAGTTTGTTTCAGGACAAGAGTAAGGCTATTTTGCAACCACTGGATCTCATCCCATGGGTGTCAATTTTCTTCCAAAAGAGATTTGTTTTCATTTTTGGTTGTAGAAAATAAATATTTAACTTGATGCTGATAAAAGAGTACACACTTATTCACATTGATCAGAATTGTTTTGTACGAGCCAACATTAGTATTCTAAAGGACTCATCACCTAGAGTGATGATGACACAACTTCTGTACTGATAGGTTTGTGTTGATCCCTACATGTATGTTGAAAGCTAAAAAAATGTCTTCTAGTTTTTTGGGTGAAGCTATTTGACATAATTTCTTACTTGTTAAAGAGAAGTCCTAATAAAGTAGTTTGAAATGTAACTCCTGAAGAAGCATGGCCTGGTAGGCAGCTTTTAGCAATAATCATATTTTTTGGTAAACTGCATATGTACCTATTCTGGGTGAAAAAATACAAAATTTAGATTTCAAGTATGGTAATAATTCAAAAGCATATAGACTCTTGAATCTTTTTGAGCACAATATATCAATTTGTAGGGATGCTTAGTTTTACGATGAGATTGTACCCATTGCCAATAGCAAATGTAAATCATCATAATCTCATAAAGTGAGCGAAAACAAAACTGAAGTGATAGTGAAAACAGATTATCTTCTTTCCTTTATTTTTCCTCAAAAGTCAAAGCTTCCAAATTGGTATATGCAATCCATGGTAGACTCAAATGTTAATGAAGCTCTTAAACAGATGTATGCATACAATCAAGTTATCAACCATGCATTTAGTTCTAATGATGTAAGCATTGATGAGCTAGTGTCATATAAGGAGGTTCAAAAACAAGAATCCATGGTAGAATAAGTTAATTCTATCTTAAAGAATGACACTTGGGATTTTGTTGAACTATCTCGGAACAAGAATGGAATTGGTTTCCAATGTATTTACAGAGTTAACTATGATGTTTATATTAACACATATAAAGCTCTTGTAAGATTTACTATATCAAAAGTCATCTTTGCAAAGCTCTTGAGATGTATGAGCTAGGTCCTATGCATCTTTACTTAGAAATGTATGGGATGGTATGCTTGTATTTAGGTCTGAATATTTATTAATTTTGCAACACATTCATCTATAGAACCATAGTTTGAATTCTCATTGAGTACTTCGCAAAATTTTCCAAACATGGGAGTCTATGAGCTGGCCAAGCGAGTCGACTAGATATTCGAGCTGAACTTGGCCGAGTCTTGGAGAGCTCTCAGCTGAGGCTCAGTCTTGGAGAGAATTTGACTTAGTCCTGCTTCAAGACTCTTGAATCTTAGGCTCAGACTCTTGAGTCCCAAGCTCGTCTGTCTCTTTTGGCACTTGAACATAACATACATAGTAATAGAAATTTCAAATTTTGCGAGTTTGAGGGTCTTATGACACATTTAATGTTTGAATTATGAGAAATTGATTGTAGGCTTTAATGTTCTCTAAATGCATTGATTTCATTTTTTTGTGTAATTATGAGGGGTTTTTTTTGTCTAGTCTGTGCTGAGTTTTTGCTGGATATGTGCCGAGTCCCGAGTCCCAAATCCGAGTCAAAATTTTGGGCTGCCTAGTTGAGTCTGAGTCCAAGTTTTCAAACTATGCATAGAACAACAATTTTACAAATCCATGTCTACTTCTATGGAAGTACATGCTATATTGACTTGGAATGATCTGATATACATGTTACTGATGCATTATGCAGGGTGTACGGAACTTGTGTGAAGTCACTTTTTTTTTAATCACTTCTCAGCCTAATATGAGCGATTCTATTGTTGTATCACAGTTTATGAGTGTTTCACCCATCACTTGTAAGGAAGTTGCAAAGAGGATTCTTTGATATGTGAAAGTAATTCTCATATTGGGCTCCTTCCCACTAGATGTGATCAATTTAAACTTCCGGGCTACAAATCTTTAGATTGATCTGGTGACATTGATGATGAGAGAGGTCTACGTTTTTGTATCCCTTGTTACTATAAATCGATATATACAATAGAGACAAAAGACTCCATTTATAAGAGATTATTGTTACCAAAATTTTCCTACAGGCTCATTTTGGTAGATCCATTATGAATTCAGGCTTAAAGGTACATTCAAATTTCAAATCAGCTCTCATGTCCAATTACAATCAGTATTACTAATTTTTACAATGAATGTTACATTTTATGAAGAAAAGAAAAAGTAACAGTTTGTGCATTCATGAGATTCTTTTCTGAAAATGTAATGTTTTATTCATCAAAGTATTGTTTTGCTCCACACAAGCCGTGAAACTAGCTATAAAAGAATTCATTATTTTGAATTCAGAATATGCGTACATGTGTGTAAGGAAAAAGCATAAATGAAAAATAGGGCCAGTCATTGCCTGAATAACTGGCTGGTGTTTGGTTGGCTCTGATAACTTGTGCTCCCGATATCCCTCATTTTCACTTCTTTGCTGCCCTGCATCCTGAAAGAGAAAAACATAAGGGGGAGGGGGGGGGTTATATCCAACGGATCTAAGCAATGACTATTTCTACTTTACATGTATACCCCATAGGTGCATACATACTTCAAAATCAAAATGCATGTTTTATTTCTAACAAGTTTTCTTTATGTGCAGTAAGAGGTGTCTGTCAGTGGCATGTGGAAGTAAATGAGGCTCTCACAAGGGTTTGAGCTCAGCATGCCATTGAGAGACAATATGCAGATAGAAAGATCAAATGAAATCAGCATACAATGTTAAAGGGACATGAAATGATAAAACATGAAACCTTTAATTGTATGCAATCAGATTAATTGAAATCAGCAAGCAAACAGTGTCAAGTAGAATGAGAAGACTGTTTAAGGGACAAATTTAATTGATTTGAAACCTTACAGTTTGATAAATTCAACAGAATGATGTTTCAAATACATCACAAGGTCAAACACTTAACTGCTCAAGGACAAGTTAGGGTGGAAAGTGATCATTACAAGGTATGTGTTTTGTCAAGGAGCAACATTATCTTCCGCATTAAAACAGTGAAGTCAGTTGTACTATGTATTTGCAAAGCCCTCAAACTTCCCTGTAGCAAGCATGAATTGAAGAAGTATGACAAAGAAATATAGAACAATTCCAGCACTCTACTACCATGCTACACCCAAGTGTTCAAAACCCTTGTAAATGAATTTTACACGCTCTGTTACTAATAATTTTCTTGCAGCTTGAAGATGAAAATCATGAAGATACTGTACAGATTTTAAGTGCTACAGAAGTGTATCAGCATGTTTTAAGAGGGATTCTCATAAGAAATAATAACAATGTTATCAAGATACTAGTCAAAGAGAAAAGCTATAGAAATGAATGTGAAGGAAGGTGTTTCAGCCAAGACCAAGGAACAATGTTTTTGTTGTATGCAAGTAAAACAACATTAACGGATAAGGCAATATCACATGGTCAGAGAGGAACATGTATGCAAATCTGAATTATTTCAGTAGATCTAGCAACCAAAACGCTGTCAATGATATGATTGTCAAAATCGTGGTCATTAATCAGTGAAACCCCACGCCGAGATCTTGTAAACAATCAGAGATGTTGCAACTTGCAAGCTTAGAAAGGTTTAAGAAATACATAGAGAACCACTGCAAATTCACAAGTTTTTCAGAAAACCTCCAGAATCCCTCAGGGCCTCACCAATAGCGGCATCCTCATGACAATGCAAGCACAATGAAAGCCACAATGAAGTCTTCGAACCATAGGGCATTGATTGGAGACAAGCAGTCAAAGATCAACACACGTAAATGACAATTTTTTTGCATATAAATAGCCCGCGGCTCAAACCAGATGGAATCTATTATGCAGAGGAAAGAGTAAAAGGAAAATCAAGGGAGAAAATGATGTCGGCGGCTTGTAATAAGTTTCAAAAAAGCCATGACCTGTATCAGAAAAGAAGCGACAGATTCTCCAAAAAAAAGTTTGAGCGTAAAATATGGTAAAGGTATCAAAGTGTTCAAAGCATACAACCAAAGAGCCAGGGGATATAAAAGAATGGAGACCTTCACTGATTTCAGAGCCATATGAAAATATCAAATGTTTTTCTTTCATTATTTCTTTACAGGTAAGGCCCAAGCGTACCCGTTGATGCACAAAATGCTTCCCAACTTCCAGAGAGCTCCTTTGGCGGCCAAGGGAAGATTGCAAAGTGAAGACGAGCAAATGCAGTGTGGAGGAGTGCCTTTAGGGTTTCTACCCTATTTTCCCATCCCCAAGTTGAAAGACTTTTTGCCTTGTAGTTTTTTATTGAAAATCATTTGTCATAAAAAGCCGCGGGCTGAGTAAAAGGCTTTAATGCCTTTAGATATTTTAATAATATATTCTTTTGTATTTGTTAAAAAATATAAGATATATTATTTAATGGATATATTCAAAATTTGAAATTTATTAAATAATATATGTTATATTATTTAATAAAATTTGATAAATATATTATTAAATTATTTTTGAACTCTTTGCATATTATTTGTAATTAATACTCATTACATATTAAGCTATAAAATATGTAAAAAATATTAATTTTTTAGAATGCAAAAGGATTTAAGAAACCAATATTAAAACACACGCGCTTGACCCAAGTCAAGGAGAATTTATGAGAAGACCTTGTCTTAGGAGAGGTTATTTTCAGTTGCTAAACTTGAGGAAGGCATCTAGGAGCTGTTTGACCCATATCTAGGGGAGTTGGAGTGTTTTGGGGGACCTTAATGGTAAAAGGGTTAGGTGGCTTGACCTTTTCATTATTCCACGTGCTTTTAGAGACTTTTGAGGACCTTAAATATAACTTTTCTTGTTGAATCCGACCCCAAGGATTCAGGTGCTATTTTCATGGAGATGTTTCATGTTGAAACATAAATACTTGTAATAACTTCATTTTGGAGGCAGTTCAGATTATGCAGAGAGGATCATTGTGACCAATTTTTGTCCTTTGGAGAATTTTTGCATGAATCTGTAACTCTTTTGAAGCACAATTGAAAGTGGCCGAACTTTTGGAGAAAAACATTCTCTGAGTTCTTTAGTCTTCTTTTCTTTTTGCATATTTGTGTGCACTATAGGTGATTGATAAAGGTGATTAGTGAATTTTGTCATTCCATGTTATCTTGTCTCATCTGAGTACCTATTTTGCAGGAGTGTATGTTTCTTTGCAGGTTGTAATTTGTGTTTTATGTTTTGAAATTGTTAAGTGAGAGAACTCTTCTCCTTAATAAGTTCATTCAAAATCTTACTATGAAATATTTATGCAAGCCTATACAAAAAATTTGTACTTTCCCTCAATTCAGATAGTATAAAACCAACACTTAGTCATTTGTGTTTGTGATTCATAACAATTTGGTGCATCACCTAGTAAGACATAGCATTTTCATTTCATTTTAGTTTTAGTTCTTTTCTGCATCTTTTCTCCCTTTTCCTTCTAGAGTTTGAGTTAGTTTGAAGATAAAATAGGTGATTATCCAATAGGAACCGGCCTAGGATCCGGAGGTTTCACTTCAAGTTTTTTGCATATCCCACATGTAGAAGTGATTCCATGTTATGCCCGGTTATTAAACTTTCGAGTTTAAGAGGGTGCAAATTCGATGCATAACAATTACATGATGTTTCTAAACGGAACACTTGTTAACAAAAGTTAGAATTAGAAACTAACTAAACTAAGATGATCATTAAAGAAATATTACATTATTTAATACCCTCCCTTAATTGCCATTGTTCTAATTACCCTACAAAAAACATAATTTGTAGGTCTTTTGGTCATGAATATATAGAAGCTTGCCCCCTTCTCTCCAAAACGAACTTGCTGCTGAGACCCTCCCTGATTCTATTGAACTTTTGGATATGACAAAGATAACCACAAACTTTCCAACTTGATGTTGGGAAACAAAATTGTCCCTTCCTGGAGCCACAAACATTGAGTTCAACTTTTGAAATTGAAACCACAATTTTGAGGAGAAAATCGTCAAACCCTCCAATGCTTCAGAAAAACAGCCATGATTTTGTTCAAAAAATTGCCAAAAACTTCTGCAGATGAGAGCTACAACCCAAAAACTAAATGCAAGAATCCACAGATTTTGTGGAAAAATGGCCAAACCCTTGATGTGATGCTGATGTCACCCACAAATAACTGCCTGATTTTTTAAGAGAAAAATAAAAAGCCCAACAATAATTTTTTGAGGAAAAAATTATAAAATCTAATTGTATTTTTTTGAGGAAAAAATTATAAAACCCATAAATGATTTTTAAGGAGAAAATTGAAAAAACCCAGAAACAATTTAAGGAGAAAATAAAGAAAACTAGACACGACTTTTGAGGAGAAAAATTGATCAAAACCTAGCAATAATTTTTTGTGGAAAAAAAATTACAAAACCGAATTGTAATTTTTTATGAAAAATAATTATAGAACCTATGACTTTGATTTTCCCCAAATATCGAGCAAAACCCTTTTACAAACAAAATTACGATTTTTGGGAAAAAAATCACGCAAAACCCATGGAAAACACCACATTTTTTGCAAAAACAGGCAAAAACCCTAGCTGGAATCTGAAACACAAATGTTTGTTGACAAAAAAACTTCATTTTGAAGAGAAACTGCAGAAAAACCCTAGGTCGAACATGAAAAATGACTCTCCAAGAAGGCTTGTGTGGCTTCTACAAAAACTCCTGATATAAAAAAACCCTCGAAAATTGTAGGCGTTTTTTTCATTAAAAAAACGATTAAAAATTTTCTAGAAAAATTTCCAAGAAGGCCAGAATTTTTAAAAAAAGTTCCAAACTCTAAAAAATACCATTGACTCGTTCTAATACCATGTTATTATAAATCAATATATACAATAGAGAGGAAAGGCTCTATTTATAAGAGATTATGTTGGTACTCAATTTGGTGAGTACCATTTTAAAACTTTTGCAGAGCTTCAACCTTCTTTTATGGCGGAAATCTTTAAGTTGCAGGGGGTTTTTTTCTTTGTTTCGGATGAGAAGGTTGTAGAGGGTCGTGGGAGGAAAGTTTTGTTGCCCTTGGATTGTCTCTGCGCAGTCAGAAAAGGTTGGAGGTAGTCAGAGAATCCATGGCGCCTTTGTTGGTCTGTGTTCTATTCTGAAGCGTTCCGGGTCATTTGTCCCACATTGGCTATGTGGTGAAGGGACTTGATGCTTTTATAACTGAGCCCCACAATGGTTAAGTGCCTAAAGGGCACGCGCCTTTTGGCTGACGGTTCGTAGATGAAGTGGTGATGTGGCGGCCAGTTGGTGGATAAGAATGTTTTTTTGTGGGCCTGCGCTCAGGTGACGTGTTCGAAGGAGTGACAGGTATCGGAAGGGCGCTATGGCGCGATCCGAGTCACGACAGGTCCAGTTGTATCGCGTGGTTGTGACATGTGGCGGGGCCGGCCAAGTAGGATGGTGAGGTGGCAGAGGTCCCAGCGAATCAGGTGGTGCCACGTGGCACAAGTGACAGAATAAGTGGTGGGACCAAAGGCCAAGAGGGTTCCATGTGGAGCAAACGAGAGGGCGACGCATGGCGGCATGGAACTGGCCAACTACAGGTTAAAGGACGGTCAGATCTAGGTTCATCCAACGATTTGCGCGATTCCGCTATCTGGAGCTGCAGGGAAGTTATTCTTTGCGGCTTCGCGCCTGCGCGAAACATGGATGGTTGTGTGGCTGGCGGTTTTGGGCTTGAGGGGAGGTTAAGGGTTGATTAGATGCGATAAGATCTAACGGTTGGCGCTTTCCCGTGATTAAAAGATGTGTGATGTATACCCATTAAGGCATCGCGACTGATCGCCAAGTGTCATTTCCGTAAGGTGGGACCAATTCTTCTAAAAGCTAAAGGCAAGGTAAATCATGGTCAGATTTAAATGAATTTGATGGTGGGCCTGATTCCGTAAAGGCGAAGAAGCACAAAGGTTATTCATCGCGGGTTCATGCCTTTGTGCCGCGTGACAGATGGTAGGACCTGGTCGGGGTTAGAAGGAAGTAAAGGCAGATCAGTTTGATTTGATCTGACGGTGTGCGTGATTCCTTAATCAAAAGATGCTTGTTGTTTATCCACTGCGGAATCATGCCTTTGCGCCACGTAGCCATCTGAGATCGTGGGTCCAAAGGTAAAGAATGGTCAGATTAAAGAGGATCTAACGGTTGGCGTGATACCGCTATGTGAAGATGCATGAGGGTTATTCTTTGGGGGTTCACGCCTTTGCGCTGCGTGTCACACAGTGGGTCCTGCCTAGAGCTGAAGGTAAAGTAAAAGTAGTCAAGTCAGACCTAATCGGACGGTGGGCGTAATGCCTTGATCGAAATTTGCCCGGTGTTTAGTCTTCAAGGAAACACGCTTGAATGCCGCGTGCCCTGATCGGATCGTGGGTCCGGGTTTTCATGGGACGATAAAGGTAATGTAGATCTATTTCAATCCGACAGTTGGCGTGATTCCGCTATCTTGAGTTGTACGATGGATATCCTTTGTGGGTTCACGCTTGATTGACGCGTGTCCAGGCCGGTCAACGTAGGTAAAAGGAAGAATAAAGAATTTCAAAGGCCAGTGGTGTTATGCCATGTGGATGTACGAGGAGTCATTGATTGGGCTTAAGTGTTTTATTTGCTAAGACTCACGAGTGTTTTAAAAGGTGATCGACGACTATGTTTTAAAGGCAGATATATGGTTTAATCTGGGCTGTTGATGGTAATTTCTGCGCCAGGCGTGACCGTTGGAACAATTTTTTGAATATTTAAATACTTTCCAGAGGGTTTTGAAGCAGTGGCTCTGCGTTCCATGCTGCGCGAGAGTAGATAGATAAATCTGATTTCCTGGGTTGCATTTAAGCAGTCGTACGACACTGTTAGGGTGGGAATCTGATGGCTCAGAATACTTTTATGTTGCATTTATGGCTTGGGGGTTTGTGATCAGATTTGCAAATCTTTTATAACCCTAGCTTGGCTCCATGTCTTTTCTGCCATTATGATTTGTCTATCCCTGTGTCCTGGTGGGTGGTGCAAATCAGATCAAATCTTTTTGTTGATCTTTTGGAGAAAGATCAGTCGGTGAAAGGAAGGATTGTAGTAAATTGAATTTGTAAGAAGGACAAGTGTTAGATGGATTTCATCTCTAGGGTTTCCTTCTTCTATAAATTCTTTTCTTTTCTTGGTTTCAAGGGTTCCATTCTCTTTTGTTTCCAAGGGATATAGCAGATTGTTTAGAGTTAGACTGTATCAAGATAGAATAGAAAGTTTTATGTCTTTTACATTTTATTGAAGTGGTATGTATTTTGAAACAGATTGATACAGAAGCAGGATTCTTCATACTTAATACAATATTTCAGATTCAAGTCTCTCCTTTGTGCTCACTTCTTGAGTTGTGGATATTCTGATTCATTGCCTAAAATTTATCTATGCATGTGTTGTTATTCCTTAGCTTTGATTTAGGATCAAATTAAATCTGCTCTAGATAAAACATAGGATCATTTGGTACTGCACAAGGATCCTATAAGTAGTGTTTGGTCTGAGATTATTCGTGTTTATGGCTTTGAGTCCTTGACAATAGTTGGTTTCTGTATTCTACTCCTAAACTAGAAATATTGCCCAATGGATAAAGCACTGATAAGAAATTAGTACATTCTTTGTTGATACATTTTTGATTGATTTGGCTATATTCTGCAAAAGTTAAATCAAAACCATTTCCAAGTTCTTTTATGTTTTGTGGTTGTTGGTTGTGTGTCCTTCATGGTAATGGAGAGTCAATGAATGAGTGGTTAACATTTAGTACTTTCTTACCATTATCTGTTGTTTAAAATCCAGAGTTGTAAAGAGTTATATGTTGAGCTGGATTAGGTGTACCCGCCTTGGTCTTGCAGAGCCAGAAGTGCAGAGGGCAGTCTTGTCCCTATAGTTGGTCCAGTTACCTTAAGATCTTCCCATATTTGGAGCTAACCACTCTTAAAATCCATCTCAAGGTATATTGGTAGCTTGTAAAGCATAAACGTTTTAAAACACCAACAGATTACATGACAATGTTTCTAAACGAAACACTTATTAACAAAAGCCAGAATTAGAAACTAACTAAACTAACTAAGATGACCATTAAAGAAATATTACATTATTTTAATATTCCTTTGGGTTTTCATGTGAATTCTTAGTGCATTAAGAAACAAAACTGTTCCTTTGCGACCATTGAAGGTAAAAACTATTTCTAACAAGGCTCACGGATGTTCATACAAGCAATTTGAATGATCCCAAGGATCAACAATGAAGTTTTGGCCACAAATGAGGTAGTTTGTGAAAGAAGAATTATTCGTCACTTTGGGCTTGTGCAGGATGAGCCTACTATACCATTTTTTGATAATCAAGTTTCATGTAACTTTCAAAGAACGCTGTGTTTTATTCTAGGACTAAGCATGTAGGAGTTATCATTTTAATAAAGATCAAGTATAAATTGGACTAGGTGACTTACATTCCAAGAACTAGGTAGTTTATATTCTTATAAAAAAATTGTGGGGAGAAATTTGAGTTAAAAAAAGTCTTGATGTGAGTGATAGTGGATTGATTTTTTTGAGGGCTGTGTGAAATAATCTTTAATTTCAAAAACTGGGAATATTATTTCTAATGTCCTAGGTTTGTGAAGGGTACTATTATCTATATGTGGGTCATGAGGGTGTTTGTTTTTGCCCCCTTTGGCTCCTTCCATATGTCTGCAACCTTGTGTACATGTCATACAACTGTATGGCCCCTCATAGTGTGTAAAAGGATTAATCTAATTTCAGATTATTCTCTTCTCTTGCACAACTCCCTTATTATGTGTCATTCCATTTTACCATGTGAAATAATTTCACATCCTTATAAATAGGTTAGACATTCTTTATCTATCATATTTTTAGGAGTTATTAGGAATGTAAATTGGAATGGCCTCACTTTTCATGAGAGTTAAGTGTACTGTATGATAATCATCATTAATTTTAGATAAGTTTTCAATGAGATATCTTTTTAGTGGAATACTTTTTTGCACTCGCTTCAAAGATGTAGTCTTCAAATTCTGATAGGTGTTAAGGATTGCTTCTAGCCTTCTAGAGACACTTACAAATCTATATTGCTCTTTGCAGCTAAGGTGTTGCAGTATCTTCACAGTATTGGAATTGTCCATAGGGATGTCAAACCTGCAAATATTCTTGTATGAGTTTTTAATACTCATTGTAATCACTGTAATATATTTAATATGTTTCCTTTATTAAATAATATATTTTATCATTGTAACACTGTCTTTGCTGAAGCAACTGGTATGTGGTTTTCACAGCTCGACAGCAAAATGAATGCACATCTTACAGACTTTGGGCTAGCAGAATATGAAAAAGATCTTGAGGTTATCTCCTTACAAAATTGGAAGTCATCTGGAAAACCAACTGGGGGTTTTCATAAAAGAACAATGGTCGGAACACTTATTTATATGGCACCAGAAATACTCAAAAAAGAAAAACACACCAAGAAGTCTGATATTTATAGTTTTGCAGTCACAATCAAGTAAGTGAATTGAATTTAACTTAAGTGTGGGAAATAGTATATTCAAAATGATCAGTGCTGTTGTTCCCTTCATATTAGAAATCTAAATAAACTTTGACTTGTATGGTAAATGAGACTTTTTGGCCAATAGAACTGTAATTCATGGATGTTTACCATCACAGGCAATTGTCCTAACCAGAACCAATGATACAAAATACTAATACAGCCATGGTATATCAATTAATCAATCATATCTGTTTCTCTTTTATTCTTGTGAATTGAGAAATTACCATGGATGTCCAAGAGAAAATACCCAAAACTTGGAAAATGGAGAGGGAATGGAAGCATCAATAAATATCATAACTATCTATTGATAGCTAAGTTGGTTGGCAGAAAGTCTATAAGTAAGCAGAAGACCCAGATTGCACTTGCCTTCTCTCAAACCAGAAATTTTTTGCTACATGACACAAATCAGACCTGTCCTCAGAAAGAGATGAGAGCCGGTCAAGGTCTAGACTCCCCCATCCTCGGAGGAGATGATGACTAAAAAGGGAGGTTTCTACCTCAATCTTGTGACTCTGCCAAAAGTCTTATTCTCCATGCATGATATGGAAATTAGTTGCTGGCCTCTAAAGGAAAAAGATGTGATCTGTAGATTTAAGGAAGTTTTCCCTGGTCCCAATACTTTAAAGTTCCGATCACAGGAAAAATAGAAGCCCGACAGAACTATAGACATTATCGTGTCCAATTATCAATGGCTATATCATGGTAGTTTTACTTTGAAGCAGGAAAACGATCGAGCCTTTGAAGGAGGATTTTGACTTATGTAAAAGACAGGGCTCTTCATGAAATACCAGTTCCCAGTTTCAATCCAATAGAAGATCTCCTTGCTATTGTCCCGATCTGGACGTGCCTCTCATTGCTTCCCAGTGAATACTGATAATATTTCCATCTGAAACAAATTCTGAAATATGATAGGATGGTACATTGCAACCACTAAGTTTTCTTGAAATATAAGAGTCTTAAACTATGCAAAAGGTATGTGTGAATTTTGATTCAGACAAATCCATTCCTGGCAAACTTATTCTTGATGTGTAATAACCATTTTTCTGCTGTATCCACATGAAATTTTTGTGTTGTGTCAAATTTTAAGCTTAAAATTGTTGTTTTCCCAAGTGCAAGTCACCTTTCAAGCCTTGTCTTGTTTGCTTCGTCTTGTCATCTTTATTGTCCTATTCTGAATGTTCACAGCATCATGGAACAAAGCTCTTGAAGATATTTCTCAACACAGAGGTAGTATGTAGCTATTGAAGAAAATTGTTAAGTCTAAAGATCAAACACACACCTGATTTAGGAGAATGGATTCAGGTTTTCAAGCAGCTACTTACATGTATTGGGATGCACTTCCATGAATGAAATAGAATTTCATGAAAAACAAGTACAAATCACCATATTAGGTGCACAAATAGGAATGGGGAATCAGTTTCAAGTGTAAAGCATCTAACATCTTATGAAGGGCAGCCTTGAGTGATGAAAACAAACAGAAGGTGTTGTAAGGTGTGCACCTTTGACAAGTAGATTTTCAAAATCAGAAAACGGCTTGTATGATGTCAATTTCAAAGAGTGTGCCTGAAAGAATACAAGATCAAAACTGGGATGCCATTGAAATTTGTGCATGATTTGAAGGAAATTACAAGGTTAGAAATCTTTTGTTGAGGGTGCAACTATGTGAAGTAAGCAAAGAAACCTGAACTGCTTGGTGTGAATAAGGTCTTGTCTTTCTGACTTTTATTTAATTCTAGTTACCTAAGTCATTTAATAATTGATTGAGGTAGTTGTCTCAATGTATAGGATTAAGAAGCTTGTCAACATCTTTTCTAATCCTTACTCTCACCATGCCTTTATAAGCAAGGCCTTTCATGTGCATTTTCATATCCATTCTTGCATCAATAATCAAGCAAGCCATTCTTGCTATTTTCTCTCTTGTGGAAGTCATATTTTGGTCTTGCAGCATTTCTAGGGGTGCTGAGAAGTCACTATCAACTCTTATATGGTATTAGAGCTCTAGATCTAAAGACATCTTCCCAGATTCGTGGGTGATTTCGGAAAATTCTTTTGCTGGGTGTAGTATGGGGTAAAATGGACTTCATAATTGAATCTAGAAGGCCCCCAAACCCCTATTTTCATATAAAGCACTTCAAGTTTGGAGGTCAGATTTTTTTTGGCCATTTTTAGAGGGTTTGACCAAATTCTGGGGTCACTAGTTTGTACAATTTGTACATTGTACAGATTTGTACAATGCTGACATTATCAGTTTACCTTGCAACGTTGATAGACTGTCTCATCGATGGATCAACATTTTCTGCACATATTCTTTGTTGACGTATGAAGTGCACTAGACTTGCGCCTGTAATGTCCCTTTCTGTAGAGTAATCTAGAATAGTCAATTAACCTATTTGGTTCCAATAGGCTAAGGTATGGGAAAAGGGAATTATTCAATTTAATTATTTAATATTGCCTGTCAGTGTTTATTTTATGAGCGATATTTTTTAATTAATTAAATAAGGTTAATAAATTGACTTAAGTTAGTTATTAAAGGAGAAACAATAGTCACTTTAAATCCCAAGATTAATTAAAATGTTAAAAATAGCGGGAATTCTAAATGTTTATCTAGAAGCTTTCGGGGGATGTTATAAAAAGACATTTCAAGGCTCATTTTGGATGCATGAATTATTTCTTCTATTTGGTATTTTCAATAGCTTCCTGGGAGGTAAAAGCCCTAGGATGGAAACCTTGAGGGCTTTGGGTTTGGTAGTGTTGTGAGGTCTTCACACCATCGCCCCATTGCATATGGGGACCCCCTCTTTTCGTTTTTTCTGTAGTTAGGTTGCCTTAGGTGTTTTAGGAGTCAAGTTGGGCAGTCCATCTAGTTGAGGAGAGAAGTCTAATAAGGTTAGAGAGAGCTATAAATCAGTCAAGTCTTTGAGTTACAAAGTGAAGTCTTCCTCAGGGGGTAGGCATCAGGTCAGCGGAGTTTGGACAAGGCATGAAGATAGGAGTGAAGATATACAAGTATGGGCAGAAACATTCAAATCAGAGATGAGGACAATTGAAAGTGGAGACAAACAACTCTTCACAGGCCCATTTCAATGAGGAATCACCAAGCTCGGAGAAGGCTTGAAAAGGGAATAAGAATGGCCAAGTTGGGACGAAGAGGCACCAAAAGAAAAATCCCAAGGAAGGGGCGGAATCTGCCCTCCCTTTGGGATTCCTAATCCCAACTCCCCCCTAAATTCGCCCTCTTTCTTGAGTCGTAATCTCATCTCTCCTCTAAACTCCGCCCAAGTAAGGATGCTTTATATGGCAAGATCTCAACTTTTGATGGTATATGGTGAACAAATCCTAAGGAGAAGGATGAAAATCAGTTAAAACTCAAAGAGAAAATACATAAATGAGACATGAAGGAGATCAGGTTTCAAACATCAAATGCATAGTTCAGATTGAACAAGGGGTGAAAATCACCTCCAAAAATCGGACTAAAGTGATAAATGAAATTGGAGGAATGTGAGTTGGTGTAAATTGAAATCAAGTGGAGAAGGAACAATCCCAAGGGAGGGGCGGAATCTGCCCTCCCTTTGGGATTCATAATCCCAACACATGTGAAATCTCCGCCCTTTTAGCTTCAGCCATCAAAGAGATAATCCAAGGCATGAATTAAGCTGTTGGTTCAAGGCAAAATAATGACCTCAAATAATCATCAGATCAGATTCAAAACCCAGCAAGGGATGATTGAGTTTCGAAGTCCAAACTGGGCAACGGCAAGAGATAATGGGATAATCCTAAGCAAGGGGCGGAATCTGCCTACCCCTTGGGATTCCTAATCTCAACAAGCACCAAATTTCCGCCCCTCTACCAAACAAAGTTTCATGAGAAAGGGAGGGGTACAAATCGGTTGAGAATGAATCTAAGCCCAAAACAAATGAGTTTTTCAACTTCAAAGCATCACAAACCAGACCAAAACAAATCCAAAATCAGATTGATTGGATGATCAGAAAAAATCAAGTGAAGTGATAAAATGAAAGTGTGAAAGCATAATCCTAAGAGGGGGTCGGAATTCGACCACCTCTTGGGATTCTTAATCTCAAGGAGGGTCAGATTTCTGCCCCATAATAGAGGAAAAATCCAAACTTGCTTATGATTTCCACCACGAGTTTGGTGGTGTTTGAGACATATACTAGACTCCCAATTCGCACGAGGATGAAAACAAAGGCCAAGGGCAAATGGTGATAATATTTTGGAAAATAAGGATGAAATAATGGATCAGATCAGAGCAAAAATCAGATTGATTTGGCCTTAAAACACCTTAAAAAAAGTGTAATCTAACCAATAAACTAAGAATGAATGTGAAGAAGGTAACGACGATTTGACTCTAGTTGATGACATTGAGTGAATCCCAACTAAGGGGCAGAATCCGCCCCCTAGTTGGAATTTGCAATCCTAAGACCCCCTAATCTCCACCAAGACTTAATCCAGATCGAGGGAGGGATTAAAGGAAGTCGCCTCACACATGATTTCAGGACAAAAAAATTTACCTTTCAGCCATGAAGCAAGTCGGCCTTCTATGGGAGAATAAAAGATTACATTTAAATGTTTTTATTGGCCAAAGAGGAACAGGTCGGCCCAAATTAGGGTCACACCCTTTCAACTTTGAAATCGCCTATTTAAGGGAGGCGAGGACAATCATTTTCTCACAAATCAAAAGCAGATTTGCCTCTCTACACACTAAAGGGCAGCGACTTCCTTTAAAGGCAAATCTACACACTAAAGTGGCAGCGATTTCACCCTAAGGGCAGCAATCACATTTTTGGCAGTGATTTGGGGCCTTGGACAATGATATGGGATTGAAGTGATGTGGTCTTAAGTGGGGTTCTAAAATTGACTTAAATAGATTGGTGAATTGAGTAACTACAAAGTAAAATCTTATTTTCTAATTTAATCTTGTAATTCAAAACTAATGGTGGGTGTTGATTGCAGGGCCAAGGATGTCAGGTGCTAAGGATGCAAATTCGAAGAAGGATAGGCAACTTCAAATAAAGAATGATACGGAGGACATGATGCCGGAGACAAGCTTTACTACAAAGAACAAGAAGATCGGAGACAGCAATCTAGGACCTGTCAACATGTTGCAAGTGAGAGATAGGATGTTTAGAGGAACTCCTTCAAGGATGGCAAGAAGAATGGTTAAGAATGGAATTGTGCAAGCAACTGCCTTTCCTCCTACAATGTACTGCACTGAGCTGGTACTTGAGTGTGCCATGCACTACAACCCAAAAATGAAGGCAATCCACTATGGGAAAGATAAGCAAGTGTTGACTCTCTTTACTAAATGGGCAATTAGAGAAACTTTTAATATACCATATCATAAGTTGGGGGTTTACATGACAAAGGAGCAAGCCTTAAAGCACTATAATGATCAAGTGAATGCTTGTGCTGCCAAGATGAATGAAGAATGGTTAGTTCAACCAAGGAGCCATCGTTCTAAGCTATTGAAGTTAACAAAGATAACTAAGTCAGATATCAAGGAGGACTATGGAAACCTCATCCTCATGCTAAGAAGGGTCATGGGAGAGCCACAAGGAGCCATTTTTGAACCTTGGATGTTCTACTTCATGGACAAGATATCTATGGGAGAGGTGATGTTTGAATGGGCTAAGATAATCAGTGATAACCTTGATCTCCAGTTGAGGATGATAAAGAACACAAAGCCATTTCATATGACTTCTTATTTGGTCTACATGTTAGCCGTGGTATTCAAGTTTCCAGGATTTACAAGCTTGGGGTGATGTGGAACTAGAGTAGGAGAATTCCTTGTACATGAGTGCTATCCACAACTGCACCTCCATAACAACAAGCACTTCAAGATCTTCAATGATGCATTTGCCAATGATAGTCACCATAGTCAAAAAAATGGCACCACAATTCCTCTTGGGGTTGGGAAAGAGTGTTAGAATGTTGTCAAACAACTTGATACAAGGAATAAAAGAAAGTTTTCAGATTTTTGGTGGTTGGTCCTGTGGGGATACACCCTTAAGGACAAGAGAAATCATGACTAAGTGTTGGTTGAATATGGGTCCTCTTCTAAAAGAGAGAAGTTAGCCCTTGAGGATCAAGCTTCGATCCTTCTTCATACTTCCTTGGCAAGGTTTGGTATTAACCTCCATGACCGTGACATGGTTGCTCTTTTGTTGAGTCTATATTGTTTTCTTGGGGCCTCTTTTTGTTCTCAAGCAAGTTTCTTTGTTGTCTCGTCTCTTGTTGTTGATTCTTGTTTTTGTGTTTTAGTCTCTTGTTGCTATTGCTTTCTTACTGTACAAGGTTTCAAAAACCTCTTTTGGTTCATAGCTGGTCAAAGTGCTTACATAATAAAAAACAATCAATTGTTCACATTTTAAGATGTGTTAGTGAGTTAAGCCTGGTCAATATTAACTACAAACTATGTAAGAACCCCCTGCAGGTTCTTACACTGACAAACACTGAATTGTTTCAATTTTGGATGTTTGACAATTTGTCAAACACTTTAAATGCAAGCTCTGATACCACTGCAAGAACCCTCTTAGGTTCTAACTCTGATCAATACTTCTGGAAGTGGTTTTTGCTTTGAAGTTTGTATTTTTTTGTATATTCAGAATATATGTTTTCTTTTGTTTTTGACAATAATATTGGAAAACATAAAACAATGCTTGAAATGATTAAATAACAATGCCAACTTGCACAAAATAACCTTATTCACTAATTTCCATTGAAGTTTGTACAATGGCAATGGCATGCATATAAAATTTATTTGGAAACTAATGTAATGAACCTGGTAACTATTGCAGCTAGCAATTAAAACTCCAAAATCAACGCAGGTATTTGCTGAGATGGTTCTGCTCCTTGGCGGCCAATTCTGATATATAATGATGCAGCAACAAACCCCTAACGTGCTTCTCAAACACCCACGCCTCAACTACATACTCACACGACTTCCAGTACCTGCAGCTGCCTTTTAAAAATTGTATCACTGCTAATACAGGCTGCGATCTGCCTTCAATGAGGCTTTCTTCACTTGCAATTGATTTCTGAAATTAAATGAAGCTTCTACACTCTAATTCCTGCAACAATTGAAATCAATCCTGGCCTCTGGATGAAGCGAAAGCTCTGGCATAATTCGTTGGGTATTTCACCAATTCACTATGCTGAAAGACTTGGAAGAATTTACAACTCTTCAAGCTCAAAATCTGAAACCCTTGTTCCAGCTTCTTCTCGACACAAACAAAGCAAAATGCACAAGTCTTGAATGAATTGATATTCTCATATGAAGGCTTCAATAATATTTCCCCCTCACAAATTGACCAAGTAGCTTCTCTTTCACTTTTCACATAACTTAAATGCATTGACTTTTGATTTAGGTTGACTTCCACCATTAATAATTAATTCATTAAATGCCCCCTCATGTGAGATACTACTTGACTTTTGTTTTAAATCATTAAATGATATTTGTTTTTCATGTGCTCACGTTTACTTAGGAAAACATTAAATAATTGGCCCCCTTTAATATTATAATCATTTAATGCACTTTTAAAGTCACTTGGCCCCACTCATTAAAAAATTTATAATATAACTTTATATTTAATCATTAATTAAATGGAATTTAATTAATGATTATAAATGACTTTAATAGCTCATTGAATTCTTTGAAGGACTCGCTCCAAATCCAGGTGCTCACAACCTGACTCAGACGCCAAGGTGCCCTGCCAAAAATAGCACTGACCAAAAATTGACTTACTATAAATAGTAAGTCCCAAACTGGAAGCTTTGCCAATAATCCCACATCTCCATGCTACTACCAATTGTTCAGGTGCCCTGCTAAGAATAGTAACCCTGACTATCCCGAAATATTCACTTACTATAAATAGTAAGTGTGCCAATCTGGTTCAAACGAAGAGCAATCCTGAACATCCTTGACCCCTGGAGTGGGAAATGGCCTCTGGCACCGCCAACTGGACCCTCTGAACAACTCCATTAGTCTATGAGAGTCAGGAAATAGGCTAATCCTCTGAAAGTTGACGCTCACGAAAATGGGGACATTACAAACTAGTATCTCTCGCTCATTGTTCTTAAATTTCTTATACACCATTGTGTTTTGACATTTGAGATGCTTCTTGGGTGTTATTTTTGGTCTTGGGAAGATTTGATGTATATCTATTTTCTAGAACAAGAGTATGAGATTGCAAGCTGAATTTTGCAAGTTTTCATGACAATAATTGAGAATGGCATGGATTTGAATTGCAAAAAATAATGCTTGTAACGGAACCCAGTGGTTCATAGTTAAACACTGGGGATTGGATGCAATTGTGTAAGAGACCCAATGAAGTGGGTATTTGTCTATGTTACCTTGGGTTTCCGGAATAGGGGGACAGGGAAACGGGTTTCCGGGACAGATTTCTTTTTCTCGGAGCAGGGGACGACAGTGGGGATGGCTATATAAAAAATAGGCAAATTTTAAAATATACAGGGAAATTTTAAGTATTCATATGAAAACATGGATAAAGCATGCTTATATACATTATAGAACCTTAACATATAACGTTTGTGTTAAATAATTTAAGTTGAGAGTTCGCATGAGAGTGGAAATCAAACAAATTATCAAAACTCAAACATTATTTAAATTAATTTTATCGGACAGCTAGGGGACAGGTTTCCGAGTTTCCGGGACGCGTCAAATTATGTCGGAAACGCGGCCCCGGGTAACACTAGTATTTGTTGAATGCGTTCATTTCAATTTGCAAGAACTTGTGTAAAGCGTGCATACATATTTGGCTATTGCAAGTGAGTTTGTTTTCCATATTAGTCAAGTTGGAAAGGGGTTATTCTTGTTCACAGTTTGAACAAAGACGTTTTTCTGTTTGGATTACAACTATTTTTGGCAGCATTCAATATATTTCTGCAAGTTTGTGTTTGCTGGTCTTATTTCTTGGATGCAGGTGTTACCTATTCATTAATAATCAACTTTGATTGTACATGTTTGTTTATAGTTTGTGGGGACATTGATAAAGCAAGAGTCTATATGTTGATTACATTGGAGAAGTATCAAGTAGCTAGACTCAATTTGTTGATGGAAGCATGGATTGTTGAGTGTATCCACATCTCAATAAATTTTGCTATTTGGTTTCTCAAAATGAAAATATCCATATTTCTTAAGCCTTGATTATATAGGCACTCAATTTTTTTTTAAGAAAGGTTATTTGAGAAAATTCTGGAAAGGTATTGATTTGTTAGATCTTAGCAGGAGAATGGTTTTATAGGAATTTGAGATTGTTGTTCACTTGACTTTTGGACAAATGATCAAGTAGTGATATACATTTATGAAGATAGAAGTATTAAGCAAAGTAAATTTACACGAGTGCACTGAACAATCACTCCATTGAAAGAACTGTATGTTGGAAAAATCGTTCCTTTCATATTGAAGGAAATAAGTTTTCTCAAAAAAGTCACACGTGTTTAGTAACTCTTGATTTGTAAACTGGTGACAAAGTTTGAGGTCCAATAAATGCTGCAATCGATGACAAAACCTCAGTAAATTGATGCATTGAATTTGGAGCAAGGAATAGATTGAACATCATCTAAAGGTTTGCATCAAATTATTTATAGTATTAGTCAAAAGTCAGAAGGTGAGTCAAATTGGTGTTTGGTAAAAATCAGAAGTTGAGTCAGTGTTTAGTTGGAATGTTTGAGTTAGAAAAATACTGAATGTTTTATCTTCAAGCTATATCTTGTGTTGAATATGACAAGAAATAAAAAAAAATATGGACATAAAATGAATGGTGATTTAGAATTCATTTGACCAGGTAGGCTGAGCCAGTGATCATGTTGAAGAAGATTGAGTTGTGTAAAGTCATATCAGATGCATTCTGGATGTAGGAACTGGAAGATCGAACTTGCACATATCTAGAGAAAGGAAGCAAGTTTAGAGTTGAAGAATTTTGAATTTTGATTGTGTATCAATCCAATCTTGCTATTGGATAAGTCGATTGGATGAGGTTTAGGGACATTAGTCTGAATTTGAGTTCATATGAATGGATAAATTTTTGTTAGACCTATTCTCAGTTTATCAAAATGTCAAGTGCAACTTATGGGTGGTTTTGCATTTGGAGCATAATAAATGTGTCAAATAAATGGGACTTTCAATAGAAACAACATGCATGATAAGGATCATCAAATGAAAAATCTGTGCTGTACTTTCATTTCGGGTTGAGTGAGTTCATGTTGATACAAGTATTATGTATTTAATGCATTGTCTGTCTTACTCATTCTTCTGTTGATTCCAAATTGTACACATGATCAATTAAGATGCATTTCAATTTTCACAAGCAAGACATTGACTAGGATGGAGTTTCATTCCCAAGCTCTATGATACAAAAAACAATCATTGCTCAACCATACACTTGCAGGAAAAGACAGATTGCATATATCTGGCCTGGCTAATGGTGCTTAGCTCCTTCTAGATTAAGGGTTTCATTGAATGTTCTCTTCTATTTATTGGAAGTATACATCAGAATGGTTCAAGATCATAGGATATGTGGAGCTAGACAATTTGAGAGTTTGGCATGATCGTTGGAATCTTCAAGTTGCATAGGTGTACTAACTTCTAAGGCTTGATGTCTTTAGCACATGCTTCTCTCTTCATTGTCCTTCTACATTGAATGGGTGTGTGTTGGGGTATCCGTGATTGACTTGGAGGCATGGAAAGGAATGGTAGAACACTGCTCAAATAGTACAGATTCCTTTATTTTGGATATGCAGCTGTAAATCTTCTTTTAATGAAATAACCTCTAGCATTCATGAGGAAGAATTGTCTTTTTCTAAGTGGATTTTTCTTGTCCAGTTTTATCCAGATTGGATGTTCTAAGGAAGGTAATGATTCTCTTGATATTAGTGGCAAATCTGGTGTGTTGGTTTGTGCCTTGTGGTTACCATCATGGGAGAGGACCTCAGTTTTCATTTCAATTATCTATAATTTTACTATTTTATGTATTCCTTTTGTTTTATAATGTTATGTAAGGTGCATACTCTTTAATAAAGAAATCAGTTGCTCTAGTTGAAATGTATGTTTGCAAGTAACCTTTGTTGAAGGACCAACTATCCTGTGGCTGGTCCACTGATTTCTCAATATGTATAGGATGGCTATTTTGTTTGCAAATGTTTTTGTCAATGAATATACACAGTTACAATCAACGCTACATGTATGATATTTTGCTTTTTATACTGTATTTTGATTGATTCCTTTTGTTTTATAATGTTATGTAAGGTGCATACTCTTTAATAAAGAAACCAGTTGCTCTAGTTGAAATGTATGTTTGCAAGTAACCTTTGCTGAAGGATCAACTATCCAGTGGCTGGTCCACTGATTTCTCAATATGTATAGAATGGCTATTTTGTGCAATTTTTTCGCAAATGAACATACACAGTTACAGTCAATGCTACATGTATGAGATTTTGCTTTTTGTACTGTATTTTGATTGATTCTTGCAGTTAGTCATTTATGATGCAATGCTTGTCTCAAGGGAAATGAAATAAGCGGAATGAATGCAAAAAAAGACTATTTATGAAAGGGATTCAATATTTTGAGAATTGGGCAATAGTAGCAACAAAACCATTATCTTTGTTTCCTAAGCATGCCACTTTTGGGCTGAATAAAAAGCTGATTGTTTGATTCCTTTACCCTGCAACAGTGAACTTGTTACAGGTGTTGTTCCTTACACAGATCGACGGACTGAGGCTCAGGTAGAACTTTTGTTACGAGGGTCTTTTATCAATAGGAAACTAGAAAAGATGGTATATGTGATTATTTTTACTATAATTGATAATAGTCATAATTAATATAAAATTGGTTTTCTTTTCCCGATCACATTTTTCACAGAATTAGATTCCAGTGTCTCAGTTCCCTGAAAGTTTCTCTTGATTTACAATATCCTTAAAATGAAAATATAAGTTGTAGTTCAAAAAAATATTTCAATGGTGATCATATTTGTTTTTTTCTAAACACTGATGGTGATTCCAGTTCACCATAAATACGTGTACAACCTCAAATAGATGGACACTATGTTCTTTCATAAACTATTTATAGAATATAACTTGTTATTTGACATTGTTGATGCTAATGCTTTGTTTTCCAGGCTCATACAGTTCTTGAAATGAATTACACTGAACAACAGCTTACATCAGCTATTACTTCTGAGGGACTGCGTCCAGTACTTGCCAGCACAAATTCAGGGGTCCCATTCCGCCTATTGTCACTCATTGAACAGTGCTGGAATGGGAATCCTGAGCAGCGCCCTTCTGCTGATTCTTTGGTTGAAAGCCTGAATGAAATTATTTTGCGATATAAAAACGAAGTGCTTCAAAATAGGAATACAAAAAGCAGTGATGTTTTCGAATCAAATCATATTAATGCAGCCACAAGCAGCTACAACCATAAAAAACAAGTAGATTTCAGTTGGTCACTTCAGGGTGAAGTTACTGCACAGAAGCTTTGCACTGATACTGAGTCTGCTCTTAACAAGTGGCTTAACCATTCAGCTGGACACTTAATGTATCATCCAACGTTATCATGGGGTTCATTTGCCACTTGTGGCAGAAGAGAGACAATGGAAGATACACACTTTTTGTTGCCTCATTTGGGAAATGAGAAACATGTTTCTGCATTCGGGGTCTTTGATGGTCATCGAGGTAGTTTCTACAATTCTATCCATACATACTTGAATCTATCTTGGACAATGATAACAATATGTCTCTGATCAGTAGGCCTAATTTCAGGGGCTCCAGCTGCGCAGTTTGCAGCACAAGCTATACCAGGATTTTTGCAATCATCTGGTCCATTCCACAGGTGTGTATCTTTGCTTCACTCATCTGCTATTAATCTTTTTTCTTGCTTAGAATTCCCATCTCCTAAGATGATATCATAGACTTGGGCAAGTGTGCCCTGAGCCTAATGTCTGAGTCTCTGCTCTATTAAAACTGTGTAATATGATAATATATTTTACTTGATTAATTTGGGATTATTAGAAAAATGTTGTATGTTTCTATTTTCCTCTCGATAGAGCTCTTCAATGATCTACATTGACAATTGCAGCCCATCAGAAGCACTGGTAAATTCATTTCTTAAAACAGACATTTTGTTTCGAGATGAACTTGAGCTGCAGCGATGTTCAACAAAAGGTACACCCAAGAATTGGCACCCAGGATGCACTGCTGCTGTGGCCTTGATTGTAGAAAACAGACTCTTTGTAGCAAATGCTGGTGACTGCAGGACAATTTTGTGCAAGAGTGGTCATGCAGTTGCTCTTAGTAAGGTGAGCATGTTTTGTGGAATTCTTCTTATAGTCTACAATCCACATAACATGAAAGCAAATGTTTTCTGTGGATTGGGATTCATTGCAGTGATGAACATAAGTGTACCTGCTGTGAATTTCAAATTTATCTAGGACCATGTTGCCAGCTGTGTGGAGGAAAGAGATCGAGTCATTAAAGCCGGATGTCAGGTTAAATGGAAAATAGATACGTGGCGTGTTGGTTCAGCTGCTCTCCAGGTAATATTTTTTAAACGATTTTTTAGGTTACTTAGATAAACAAGATAATTTTCTCTAACAAGAAACAACTACATAGGAGGCATTTCTTCCCCCCTTTCTTAGAGCTCCTTTTGTACAATCTAAAAAGATGTGAAATTCATTGTTTATGCATTTAATATTTTGGCATCGTTTGTTTATGTTACGTCTAATATGAATTTGGTCTTTGTATTGAATTTAAAGGGAAGAACTTAAACATCTTATGAAAAACCATCAAGCTCTGTGTAATGCAGAGTAAGAAAGGAATAACCAATGAAAACTAGTGAAAATATATAGTTATAATGCCCTACAATTCTTCAAGTTATTGAATTAAAGGGAGGAATTTAAACATCTTGACTTATTATTAAGAAAAAGTTAAAAACCATCAAGCCCTGTATAATGAAGAGTAAGACAGGAATAACCAACGAAAACTAGTGAAAATATATAGTTATAATGCCCTGAATTCTCCAAGTTATTTTCATATAAACAAATTTGGTCTCATACTGAATCCCTTCCCAGTTACTGGATCCAGCATCCTGAATTTTTGTAAATTCCATAACTAAACAATTTTTCCCCCCTTTAAATCATTCAGAAATCTACCCAGGTTACAAATTCAAATCGCACACAATTTTGCAAAGTGTACCTTTCAAAGCTTCCTAAAAACTATCTTGAAATTGAAAAATCTCTTCCATGGTCTCGGCTCAGTTCTTGCTTTCTGCTCTGATTCCTCTCTCTCTCTCTCCTTTCAGCAAAGAATGAATTCCAAAAAAGTGTATTATACTTTTGTGACCTCTTTTTTCTGAACTCCCAGTCTTTCCTTAGTCCAGGGATAGTGAACTGGTTCAATTCCATCATTTCCATGCAATCCTCCATGACTGTTGCTCCACTCCAACTTCACACTTGGTTTCTTACAAATTTCTTGGGCGTTTTGATTTTGTTTTCAAATTCTTAATATAGGACACACTTAAATTATGCATATGGTTTGGAATATATATCTTTATTAATGCAAGGTCTTGGGCATAACTACTTATTAATTCACTCATAAAACTCAAATTATAAAATAATTTTAGTCAAACCATTTCTCTATTCACACATATCACAATACATCTGGAAATATTCATAATAACTTAGTGTACTTATAAAAAAAAATTTATTCGTCTTAATAAATTACACACAATTATAGACCAAGACGAATCTGTCAAGCCTAATATTGACAAGATCCATCTTTCTAAATTGCATCTTTATATGCAATTTAGCTATTTATTTCATGAAACTATGAAGTGTTCTTTCATCTGATTCGTTTTCAATGATGTAGATTTATTCTTCTTTGATTTAGCTAGTAATAAACATTTTTTGATGTTATCCCATCAAATCTTAGTTCATGGTTGAGTAATAGTCTTTATTCTCGTCAATAGAAAGTTGTGATACTGATCATTCAAGCTTGAATTGTTTATTCTTTTCAATTTGAAATTCTTGTTGTAGGCCTTTCTTTTGACAGTTTGGTGCTTACATCTATGTCACAAACATAGATATATACATATAAACCCCATTAAAATCCTGTATAGTGTACATACTTGTAAAGTTTGTTTATAGTTTTAGGCTTCAAGTTTAGTTAAATATCAAGGAGCTTTGCCTTAAAATTTGAATAGTTCTAATGTACATATCATTTTGGTTTGAGTTGTCTTGAAAAGATAAATTAAAATGCTAACAGTTTTGGGCAACTTCATTGAGAACAAAATATCTAGGATGCCGGTTCGGGTTCGAATTCGGGTTCGGCTTCGAAGAAC
>MU223208.1:178322-204922 GCA_018584345.1 Thuja plicata | reverse complement strand
TAGTAATAGTATTTGCATATAAAAATCGGACCCTGCCCAAGAAATTCGAATTTGGCATATAAAAATCGGACCCTGCCCAAGAAATTCGAATTTGGTATATAAAAATCGAACCCTGCCCAAGAAATTCGAATTTGGTATATAAAAATCGAACCCTGCCCAAGAAATTCGAACCCACAGGCGAACCGGACCCGAATTTCGAACCGGTTCGAATTTCCCAGGGTCCGGAGGGGCCAGGGGCCGAACCCGGTATCTTAGCAAAATATAATAGGATTCAGCTTGCAAGTAAAAAGAATTACCACCTACAATCGAGGACTTTTCATCCTAGTTAATAAGGTATACACCAAATCATGGAGGAAGGCGTGGCTTCTTGATCCAACTTTTTGGATGCTTGTTCCAGCACATTCAAACAAAGGTTCATCTTCACCAACAGTTTGAGATCTCATTTATATTTTGCAAGAAATCCAAATCCAAATAAATAACAACTTCAATTAATAGGTTATATGAATGATCCACCTCCACTTGAATTGTGAGCCATCATTGGTTTCTGGGCACTTGCAACTCATCATGATTTTCCATTGGGCACAAGAAAGAACTTTTTCTAATTTTAATGGCGATGGCACACAACATCCCAACAAGCATATCTTAGCACTAACCACAGCTTGTATACAAGGGGTTTCACACAAAGATGTTGCAGTCAAACTTTTGTTGAAAGTGTAATGTCCCATTTCTAATTAATTCCAATCAGAGGTACTATTAGTCCACTCCCTATTATTGGTGGGATAACATATAAAATTAGAAATAGTCAATTTGATATGTTCGAGTTTCACACATTATCTTGCCCGTGTGCCTTTTGTCCAAATCTCAACTCCTCGATCCTTGAGTTGAGTTACCTTTCAGAGAAGGAGTTTTGGCATCCTCTACCTGATTACCTTTATCAAAGGCACTTGGTATAACTCAATTTCAAACCCAATCCTTGAGAAGTGGTAAGAGTTGAGGTATTCCTAACTTTCAAACTCCAAAACTCTCACCTCTTGCAGCGTTCAATCTCACCTACCTCTCTGCATGGCCTAGATCATCATTAAGGATTCGATGTGGCCTTACAACTACCCAATTTGATTCTCTCTTATAAAAACATTGTTTGATTTTTAAGGCGCAGATCCACTTGTACTTGCAGCGCTGAAGGATGAAGACGGTCTTGCTTCCATTAATGCAATTAGTGATAAATCAATGGCCTATGGCCCTTGCATGATAAGACACTCTTTTGGGTGGAATTCATGACCAACCATAGATTCAAGTGATTTTGAGAGTGGACGCATTCATTGTAGGGGAACTTTTCACCAAAAGAACTCTTGCCAAAAATTGTTCTAAGAACTAGTGTTCAAGCAATTAAATTTGAGAATGAGAACCTTTTGGGTTCAAGAGTTAGAGGATGAAACACCTTTGGCCCTGTAGAACTATCTCACTTTAAGGTTATGAATGAGCTTTCAGAGCTGTAGGTTCAGTTGCCTCAAGTTTGTACAATTTGCAGTTTGTTGCAGATTTAAGTAGTGTAGTTTCAGTGCTGTTGCTACTATTTCGTTCATTGTTTCTGTTGTTACAACATATTTTTGATATATATCATATATAATTATAGTATAAGAAAATTCTGGGTTGTTCAAGATCTGGTTAAAAATACTCAAATCTAAAATTTATCTTCTGAAAAATTTAGTTGGGTTATTACGAAAAGCTTGATTAGAGCAGCAGTAGAGTTATTTCATCATCTTGTTGTAGGTTGCATCAATAGCTAGGAGATTTTGCACATTAAATTTCTATTCAAACTGTCTAAGGATGGTCATATTCTTTTCACTCCTGTCAAATGTGGAGGGATAACAACGAACCAATGAGGGAATTTGTAATATGATTCAATTTGGTTGTCGAAAGAATCACTCAACTTTGAAGCCCTCTTAGGGAATATTCATAAAGTTATTTGTAAATGCATTTCCATCAAAGATTTCCTTTTTGATCAATGTTGGTTGAATTGATGACCTTGAAGAAGCTCAAGCATAAGCAGTCAAGCTGGAAGATGACATGATTAGTAATTGTGAAATCTATAATGACTCTATTGGGTCCATGATCAAAAGTCTTCTGCTTCTATCTTACCACATGTGGTAAATGATGTGACAAATATGAAGAGGCAATCCAAGAACATAGTCCAACTTCAACACAACAATATCAAAGAAATCAGGGATAATAGAAGTGATAGACTTGGACTACCTATTCCACTTGGAAAGCTTGTTCCGAAGGCACGTTTGATAATATCATCTAAAATTTTTTCTATTTTCATAAAACAATTGATTGTGATGCTTAACATTGTTCAAAGAAACATCACATGATGTAGGTGTCAGTCGTTTCCAGGTCATATTAGCAAAGGTTCAGGGGTAACTTTCAACATCTTCAAGATGATCCCAATGGTGACTATGATAAGATATTCTTAGTATGTACTAGTTTGTGTTGGAAAAGTAAATGCATTCAATGATTTTGCATGTTCATTTAAATATTTTAACTTTAATATTTAAATATCCACTAAAGACTGTCAATAGATGCTACACTTGTGGCCCACTGGTGACAACTATAAATAGCAGTACCTCCTAAAAATAGGAAGTCGACTTTGAGCCCCTGAAACACTACTAATTAACATCTAATCATTATGCTAACTTTTGGAAGATCACCCTATCCTAATGCTTTTCTATAAATAGTAAGGTCTGTCCCAACGTACAAGTGACCTATGATAAATAGTAAGTGTGCCCAAACGGAACCTGAAGCATTCCTGGAAAGCAAACCTCAAAGTTGATGACACACTGAGAAGGAAAACTTAGAAGAATGGCACCCAATGTGCCCACTAATGAAGCCCGAATGGTGTCCAAATCATGATATTAGCCTATAGAGACCCAAGAGATAGGCTAATCCCTAAAAAACACTGATATTAAGGGAGGCGCAAAAATGGGGACATTACAGTCCACCCTCCCCAAAGATTGCTTGTCCTCAAGCAATGCCAACACAACCTCCAATCAACAAATTGATCCAAACTAGAATCAAGGATGATCCCAGGGTTCCATGTCAATCTCTGAAGGGACCCACCATGGTAATACTATGTTACTCTAATCACAACTGAAATAACATTATGCCAAATCTACACTCTCCTCTTTTGGGACCCCCAAAAGTACTCATCATTAAAACCCAAACTGAAATAGCTGAAATCTATATCAAGAAACATCTCTTGTGAAGGCATCTTAGTCAGGTCTAAAATTGCAATCTTCGAACTTGACATGATCTTGGGTAACTGGAAAAATAACGTACTCATCCATAGAACAGGAACCTCAACATCTCTTCTCATGATGCCCCACAAGTGAAACAGACCAATCCCTAACAATGGGCTGGTATAGAATATGCCAACAAAACCATCTTTGGAATCTAAATAACTCCTCCAATCTCGAGTCATTGTCCCACAACTAAAAACTTCACCAAGGTCCCAAATCATCACTTCCACTGAAAATGAAGAGACAAATATCTCCCATAGTGTTACCATCACCAACTATCCATCTAACTCTGAATGTTCTTATAGGGATGTGAAAAATGCCCATCACGGGTGCATAGAAAAATGTGCTAATACTAGGCTGTTGATATAAATCAGAACAGCACTATTCAAACTGAAAATTATTCCTATGATGATGCTAAAAAGACCTCCAATGTTATATGATGATAGAATCTCATCATCATGCCATCCTCGAACACTGAGTAGTGGTCCCAACCTCTCCAATCTATCCAAACAACTGCTTCCTTCAAGGTACAGTCTGAAAACTTCATGACCAGCAATGTAGCACAGCCACCTATTAACAATGTGTAAATTAGAAACCAATGGGCTAAGGCCGGATCACTTCTTTCATCATGCTCATCTCCATACCGTGGGTCATAGACCATTCAAAACTTAACACCTCCAAGCACAAAATCAAATGTCTCCATGACATTCCCTTCACGTCTCAAGTCCCGAAAATAGGACAGCATTATGTTCCAACAACGAATCATCATCATGATGGTGTAGTGTCAAAACACAAATAGACTCATTGATATTTCTAAGGGAAGCTGAACTCCCACCCTAATCTAAATCTCAAATGCCTTCATGCACATACCTTGGCTCATAGACCAGCTGAAACTCCACACCTTTTGTGTGCATACCAATCACCATGAAGGGCCTCTATGATGTGAGTCACAAGTTTTGAAATTGGGTCAGCCTCACTCCACCAAGGAATCTTCATTATGGTGGGGTTGTGTCCCAATACAATTAATTATTAGACTCCTTGAGCTCCTCAAGAATGGCTAAATGCCCCATCAAAATTGAGCCACAAAAATTTCCATCCTCACATGCGTGCATATCCTAGTTAGTTGGTCCACCAGGTGTGTGCTCAACTATTTCATCCATAATCATGATTTGAGCCTTCTACGGGCTCTCCAAATGAGCTAATGCATAACCCTCATGGTACAAACTATGTGAACTAACAAAATTTTCTGGGTCATACCTCTTCTCTTGTTCACACACATCTGCATTTTCTTGCTTCCTCACCACAAAAGGCTCGTGCTAAACCACTACACATTCTCCCCTTTGAAAATATAACGTTTGAAGATGAGCTTCCCTTAGTTGTTTTGCTTGACCCATGTGGTTGACTTGTTCTTTGATTTTTTGAAGGTGCTGTCTTGTATGGGCAGCCAATAACTTAGCCTCATTAGCTCTTTTCTCCCATTCATTACATAAACTTTGGGCTTTCAAAACATCTTCCATGCTATGATTGAACTCTGAGGTTAAGTGTGCTTGAGTGGAGTAGTACTAGGATGGGTGACCTCCCGTGAAGTCTCGGTGCTTCACCTCTGTGAGAATCACCTAGATGCAATGAGTGCTAAGTGTTCCATTCATTCTCACGAGAGATGAGTTCTTGTGAACCACTACTTATGAAACATGGGTCAACGAGTTTGACTCAAAAACTACACAGTTGAATCCTGATAGCAATATCTCAATTTGACTTGCTGTGGAAAATATCTCCTACTTATCGATCTTTATGCTATTAGTGTCTTGATTTGTGCAACCGTGTAGTTTGGCTCTTGAATGTTGTAAGGAGTTAGAAGAACTCTAGTTAAACTTTTAAGTCTCAAACTTCATTTGTGTCATGAAGAGAAATGCAGAAGTCCTCGAAATGACTAAAGCACAAAGTTTGGCATCATAGAAGGTGAGTAGATTGCTTTGCATTTCTCTGCATATGCAGATATGGCCTTGCGGTTGGAGAGACATGCCACCACCACTTTGACATATGTATGTTCCAAGCTACAAAGCCTTAAGGCTACTGCACAACCTTCTACTGTTGATAGAATAAGAACAGGTTAAGTACCAACGACTGGCTGCCCAAGGAAGGATAGTATGGTTTCACACTCCTCAACATCACATCCTCCTTCCTTTCTGTTGTGGATCTACACTCATATAGTCTCCATGACTGTTCTAGCGAAATTTGTGTAATCTTGTTCATTATTGGTGATTCTATTGGTAACTGTGTTCTCTACTTTACGGGAACTTGAAGAATTAACTGGCATCAGTTTCCTTGTGTGCGCGCTAGTATGTAACTATCAGATTTTGTAAAAGATGTTTACAGGGACACTTGAAAAAGGTAATAATGTACACATTGAAAAGCATGGTGATATTTGGCTCACTCTAGTAGCACAAGGTGACATAAGTTGGTAGTTTTTGTGTTTACTGTTAGTGGGCCAACAAGGCATGATCTATTTCTTGTGCCATGATCTTGATTGTTTGTGCCAGCTTTGGTGGATGCATTGGGAAGTTTTGGGCTCTATTGAACTCTGTATTTGTCTGCAACGTTTTATCTTTTATGGTATATGTATTTTGAGGCCGACTAGTAATGCTTCACATGTTTTACTTACATACCATCTTGGAGCTGACCTAGTTGATGTTTTGGAAGGTTGCAGAGGATATAACTAGAAGATCAAGCCTATAGTAAGTGCAGTGGAGTTAATAATGAAAGGAATAAGTGAACAATACAACTGATAGAGCAGAGAAGAGATGCTGCGGTGAACGTACATCTTCAATTCTCATCAAGTATGATATTATGAGGTTGCAGGCTCTTGTGAAAAATGTTATAAGACATAGGAAGTAGTGACCCTCCTTTGTTTGTAACTTTGTAGTCATATTTAACTAATATTTTAGGGAGTTGTTGCTTCCTTGGGTCATTGCCTCAAAACAAAATTTTAATCTTGTTTTATCTTGCGAGGTTGGATTTGGACAGCAGCTCCAAGCAGCTTTCTCACTTTGCTTTTTCCCTTGTTGGGTTTTCCACCTAAATTTGGTGTTCTCTTGTGCAATTGTGTGGAATGCTCCGTTCTTTCAACTTCACATTATTGCAAATGCAGATACATGAAGTAAAGGTTTTAACATAAGTTGTGATTAAAAGTTAAAAGGTTTTATTAAGATACTGATTCACTCCCCTCGTCTCAGTATCCTGTTGTGTTCAAGTTTCGCACTAAAATCAATTGGTACAACCATTACAAATTTGCAATCAAAGAGGGCAAATAACAAAGGAAATTGTGAGTAACGTGATAGGTAAAAGAACATGAGTAGAAATCACTTTTTCTTTAGTGGTGAAGCCCCCTTAAAAATGTGGTAGTTAAGTTGAAATCAACAATGAAAATGCACATTGTACAGGTTATAAAAACACAAACAAGGATCACATCCTAGATGATGTGACCAACATAGCAATAGTAGCCAAGCACAAGTGGAAGCTATTTCGAATGGATTTTAAATCTACCTTCTCAATTGGACTTTTGAAAGAGGAAGTGTACATGGAAACCACGAGAAGAAAACAAAGTATAAAGGATAAAGAAATCTTTTATGGGTTGAAGCAAGCACCATGGGTATGATACAACAAAATAGACTCATATTTGATGAGCAATGGCTTTGGCATAAGTGATGGTGAGCCCACTCTTCACATCAAAGCAAGTGATAGTAAGATTTTAATTGTTATCTTGTGTGTAGATGATTTAGTTTTCACGAGGAATGATGATTTCTTCATTTCTGATTCCGAAGAAACCATGAAAAGAGAGTTTGACGTGACAAACAAGTCTTCTAAAGTATTTTCTAGGCATAGAGATAATTAAATGGATCATTGTATATTTATCTCTCAAGCAAATCATGCAGTAGAGATTTTGAAGAGATCTAGAATGTAGAACAAGAAGCACAACAAAAGTGGAAGGTATTTCAAATGGATGTGAAGTCTACTTCCTAAATGGAGTATTGAAAGAGGAAGAGCACATGGAATAACTACCTAATTACTGATTTCAAAGAAGCCATGAAAAGAGAGTTTTGGCTGCCTATCCACCTTGTCGATAAATAATTAAAGAAATCGGGTAGCTCCAACGAGTACTAGGATGACAAACATAGGTCTAAAAAAGTATTTTCTAGGCATAGAGGTAAAACAAATGGATCACGGTATATTTATATCTTAAGCAAAGTATGCAGTAAAGATTTTGAGATGTGGAATGTAGAACATCATGCTTACACCAACACCAACCATCATCTGTCTGAAATTTAGCAAGGAAGATTGCAGCAACAATGCGAATGCAACTATGTACAAAAATTTGGTTGGAAGTTTGATGTATTTGACAACAACTAGGCCTGATATAATACATGTAGTAAGCCTAAGTTCTAGTTTTATGGAGACACCAAAGGACACACATTGGCAAGGAGGCAAAAGAATCCTAAGGTATGTTAATGACACCAAGGGATATGGTATTTTCTATACTGCAACAATTAAGTTTGGGCTGCTTGTATATACTCATGGCGATTGGGCTAGAAGTGTAGATGATAGAAAGAACACATTGGGATATGTTTTCCATTTGGGTTCATGAGCAATTTTGTGGGCTTCCAAGAAACAACCCATGGCTTCCCTTTCCACAGATAAAGTTGATTATACAACAACAAATGCAACATGTCAAGCTTTTTGGCTATGCAAAATCTTAGCAAATTTGAAAGAACAAGAGAATGGTACAACTATATTTTATGATAATATATCATGAATAGCCTTGATGAAGAATCCGGTCTTCCATGGAGGAAAAAAGTACATTGAAATTAGGTGTCATTTTATAAGGGAGCTAGTAGAACATGGTGAAATAAAAGTTTAAGCTTGAGCAGTAGCTTGTGGACATCTTACAAAGACACAAGAGACATTTTTGAGCGCTTGAGGAATACTTTGGGCATAATGGATATAGTGGTAGCCTCTTTGAAGCCCTTAGAAGTAGCTTCAAAAGTCATGTATATTGAGCTTTTGAGAGCTCCAAATTTGGCATTTTTAGCGCCAAATTTGTAGAATGGGCATGAAAGAGGTTATTCTTTTTGATGTTTGCCAAGAGTCATTTAGACAAGATTCTACAGATTGGCAATACTTGTGCGAACTGAATTCTTAGGAATAGAAGCAATAGGGTTTTGAAGAACAAGATTGGGCGAAATGCTATTGCAATGACATTCTATATACTTGGAGACTTGGAGTAAAATCTATTCTTCGAAGCAATCAAAACATAGACCAACATTACTCATTCATGTCTATGATTACAGTGTCACCCTCCCACCCCATAAATTTTATAGTCCATCCTTGTTCCATTTCCAGTGCCCTAATTTTGAGTTGATTTTATTTGTCCCTTCTTTCTTTTTACTTGTAGATGGTCTTTGACCATTAGGAGAGCTTTTGGGGAACATTCTTTACATCCCCAAGATTGTCTGACCAAGTGCACTTTGTCTACGCCATTCTCCAATGCAAATTGTTGGATTTGTATTGACAATTTTATGGTGGTTGAAGGGGATGTTGGATTTTTGTCTTCTCTACCAACAACCATGGTTTCCATTAACTTTGTTTTCTTGGGAAACAAACCTTCCTCATATGCGGTTGTTTGTTATGTTTGTAAGACATTTGTCATTTTTTCTTGTATGTTTAAGATTTACCCCTTATGGTTTTAGTTATTAAATTTTCATTTATATTCTTTGGTCATTAGTGGACATTAATATATTTTCTTCTTTCTCAAAGCAATCTTCAATTTTTGTAATTATGTTTTATACATTTTAATGCTAGATCTTGTGTTCATTTCATTGTGTCTATGAATTTTTGGTTATTTTTCTTAATCAGTATATTATTTGATGCTGCATTGGTTGATCGAGGGAGTTTAAAAAAATATAAATCCAAATGACACTTTGTTTTTTTCAAACTCATTGTGTCATTATGTATATGAAGCCGAAGGTCGATTTCTCTTTCTGTTCATCAGCATGCACAAGGATGGAGTACAATGGGAATTTGTTGGTCGGGAGTGGGGGCTCATGCTAGAAATTCTGAATCCCAAGAGATTTAGAAAGTGAAATATTACTAATGTTTTTATTGTTGTCATTGGGGGCAGTTCTTATAGACATATTGGTAGTTTGAATGGAAGTTTCAGTTAGAAGACATGTCAAATACTGATATTGCAGCTGGATAAACAAACTATGTATCTTTGAGTAAACAGCATTTTAAACGGACTTGGTACTAGGGCACGAACATGTAAGAAGAAATATATGAAGGGGGTACAAGAGAAGTCTGCTTCTTTATGTAACGGAAGGATCTGCTTTTTATTTGCTAGAACAACCTTTTCATTAGACCTAGTTTTGAAAATATGTGATTTTAAATTGCATTTTAGAGTTTCACATCATATGTAGAGACAACAGTGATTATGCATCAATAGGACACACGGCAGTGATTACTATGAATTTGAATTTAATATCTGTTAATTATGAAAACAGTGCTGTATATTTTCCAAGTTCAGTAGTTGGAATGGCATTAAATAATTTTTATGTTAATTTTTTGTATGATTCATGCAAAATGTAAAACTATTCTGATGTGTCTAATAATGTTCATATATGCTAAAGGATTGAGTATGATTTTTTCTCATCGTAGTGACAAACAATTGAGTTTTATACAATAAAGGAAGTTTTACTGTGCTGCTTTTTCACCCAAAGAATTTTTCCGAATAAGATATCTTGTAACAGAGTTTACTTTCTGTCAATTGTGTAATTAACATCATATAATATATACAATGTTCCTTTTGAACCGGTTATCAGGTTTCTTTCCTTTACAAACAGTTGTTTCAGCCCTACATCTGTTATTTAATAAACCTTATGCCACAACAATGAAATGGAATCAGCAATTGTATTCAACAAGTATTTAATTAAAGCAAGCACATTCTTGCATGAATAATTAGATTGCTTACATCGTTGCTAGCACTGATCAAGGCACATCAAGAAGTCTCGAATTTCAAGGAAAACTTGTAAAGACAATTTTCAGAGCGTTGATTGATTATAATATCTCAGAAACAACGATTTGGTCATTCTATCAAGCAAGAAGTAGTTGGAGTGTGCTATCAGATGTGGACCTTACATTAAGACTTCAGTTTCTGTTTGTTTCCATACTTATAATCATAAATATTTTACATTTTATCAAAAAAATGGTGGATAAACGGCTTTGGGGAAGAAGGAATTTGGCTGGTTTTTTTCAAGAACAGAGCATTTCTTGCAGAGAAAATCTGAATAATCAATGGAAAGGATTTTACAATCAGGGAAGGAGTAAA
Organism: Thuja plicata; assembly: GCA_018584345.1. Classification (NCBI taxonomy): domain Eukaryota; kingdom Viridiplantae; phylum Streptophyta; class Pinopsida; order Cupressales; family Cupressaceae; genus Thuja; species Thuja plicata. Next base: position 194,248 of record MU223208.1, on the reverse strand, counting down.
GCAGCTGGGGTATACCATAGAAACACTAATTCTTGGGGAATAGATGATTACAATTTCTGGCAGCCTGGAGTGAGGTCATATCAAAGGAGATTTTCATGTTTTCAGGACAGTTATGGAATAAAAATGGCTTTTGGGAAGCAGTAAAATTGACAGAGAAGAATTGAACAAAAACCCTTTTTTTTATGAGAATAGGAGTAGCAGAAATCTTCGCCCACCAAGATACACACATCTCACTAGTAGAGGGTTAGGAGAGGAGCAAGGCAACCCAGTTTGTTTCAAAAACAGAGGATTCCCCTTAACGGTGAAGAATTTTCCATGGACGCATTTGAAGGAAAGGATGCAGGATGGTAGAATGGATAAGAGAACAGGGGAGAAATATTCTGGAAAATATCAAAGAGAAAAAGAGGTGAAAGGAAGAAATATGCAGAGCATGTCCTTCCCCAATAATATCCTGATTTTTCCAACAACTAAGAGGAGAACCCCTTTCAATCCTCAACTCCCTAGGAAAGCATGGTTGCTGTTTTATTGGGAGATCAATGCTAGAAGAAATCAATTGTGGAGACAATTTAAGGCAGGACTTTTTGGAGATAGTCATAATGGGTTTGAGTCAAGGAACAAATGGAACCTGAAGGGTGATGAGAGATTCTGGCCAGAACACAAAAGAAAAAAGAAAATTTACTATGAAAAGGATTGCCTCAAGCAAGCTGCTTTCCAGAATAATGGCTTGCTAAAACAGAAATGGGTGAGAAAGGTCGATAAACAGGAGACAGGACATATTTAGGGAAAGGAAACTCCAAGTCCCAAACTGCAGGCTACAGAAAATAGATCAAATCCAGCACTAGATGGAATTGAACAAGGAGCCCTGGAAATCATTAAGATTATAGACAGTGGCAACGGTCAACATCAGCATCAAAAGGAATTACCGTTTACAGAATGTTCTCAGCTATTTATCCCACTACCTGAGGAGATTCTTCAGTCAAGAATTAATAACTTAACCCAGAAGGCTCTAATCTGTAAGTTTTGGAATTCCTTTATTTCATTTACTAAGCTGTCAAAATGGATTAAAGATCATTGGTTAGAAGTAGAAAAGTTTTCCTTTCTGGATAAGTCAAATGGCATATTTTCAATAATTTTCATTTCAAATGAGGATAGGGATAGGGTCTATAAAAGCAAGTGCTGGTTTTTCAAAGGTTGTGGTCTACATATGCAAATGTGGGTGCCCAATTTCTCAATAGAAAAGATAAACCTTAGATTCATTCCTTTTTGGGTCCTCTCAAAAAATATGCCCTCAGAATATAGAAGGGCAGATATATTGGAATTCATAGGTAATAAATTGGTGATATTCCTGAGTTTAGATCTTCTTTGTTCAGACAACTCCGCTTTTTCTACAAGAATTTGCATTCTTCTTGACACAACTAAAATCCTACCGCACTCCATTAAAATCCTCTTCAATTCAAGGGTATGGATTCAAAGAATCATTTATGACAAGGAAGAAATAGTTCCCAAGGATTCTCAGTCCCAGTTATTAAAACCAGGGGTTTATTTTGGGGAAAGAATGGAAGATCATCAATCTGAACAGTGGGAATTAGACTTCATTAATAAACTAGGTTTGAGTCACTCTAAGGGAGGTAAGGAGAACCGGAATTGGAGCTCAAATAGGACATCTCCCTTAAAAAAGGAAATCTCAATGACAGGAGAAAGGATGGGAATTCATTCAATGATGCAAAATGAGAGACAAATGAATACAGAGCACTCAAAAATTACTCTTGGATGGTTTCTCTGGCTCTTGTTCTGGAGAATCCGTAATCAAAGGAATTCAGTTGGACTTCTTTTGAAGAATGAAAGTGAGGATGGACCAGATTTCCCCTCTATTTGAATACTCATAAATGATAAAATGTGTAGAGGTAAAGATGGAATTGAAGGGAGATTTTTATTCATACAATCTGAATCAACTTGCAGACTGGTTAAGACTAGATGTCAATGCTTTGAGTAGGAAGAGTTCAAATCTTAAAGGGGAAACGATAGAACTGGAAAAGGCTTTGGAAAAGTACTCATTAGAACAATCCAATGAACTATGTAATGTAGGGAATGGGAAGTTCCTTCCCAAGGAGAAATGAAGCTAATATCATGGAATGTTAGAGGCATGAGTGCCCCTAACAAACAACGTATAATTAAACACTGTATTTTTTCTGTCAGAGAAAACTTCTTTCTATTACAGGAGACAAAATTACTATCAGAACAATGGCAAAAAATTAAAAATAAAATCAGAATATGGGATGGGGGAGCAATGGAAGCTGATGGAAATTCGGGGGGGGGGGGGGATGGCTNGGGGGGGGGGGGGTATGGCTATTATTTGGAATTCAAGCAGATTCAAATTCTAAAAATTAGGAGAGAATCACAATTGGTAGGGAGGTTTGGTATTCAGCTACAACAGTAATGTCAAATTTATAATTGTAAATGTATAAGGTCCCACATCAACAAAGAAGGCGGAATTATGGAAAATCTTACTTTGTTTCTTCAGAATTTAAAGATGAGACAATTATTATCAAAGGAGATTTTAATGCAATCATCCACCTTTCAGAGAAGAGCTCCGGGGTATTCCAAAAGAGATGCAAACACAGGTGGATTTTAGAAATTGGGTCATTCAAAATAGGTTTTTAGAAATAGAGATGGATAATGGAGTATTTACATGGAACAATAGGAGGGAAGGCTTTAGTCAGATAGCAGAGAAATTGGACAGGTTCTTTAAAGGGGATCTAGAACAATTCCCATTCAACTTAAAATCCTTCATTATGCCAATGTCTGGATCAGATCACTTCCCTATTTTGCTTGAGATTTTAGAAGAAGAAAGGCCCTTATGCTACTCTTTTAAGTTTGAAAATATGTGGATGCAACGGAAAGAGGTTTGAGACTCATTGCAGAATGGTGGTCAAAGAAAGAGTTTGAAGGGTCTAAATTGTTTTGTTTTGTAAACAAGCTGAAACTGATTAAGAAAAATTTACCCAAATGGAACAGAGAGCATTTTAAAAAAAAATTTGCATCCAAAACATCCATTGTAAACAATATCAGGGAGCTTAATGAGGAAGCAATTCAAAATGGCATGGATACTAACAGGTTTATCAAGGAGAAATAATTTTTAAAAGAATATGAAATGTTCTAGCTAGAGAAGAGACCTTTTGGAGACAAAAATCGAGAGAAGTCTGGCTAGAAGGAGATAGAAACATCAAATTCTTTCATAACAGCACAAGACAAAAAAGGAGCATTAATAGAATTCAAAAATTGAAAGTAGATAACAACATAACAACAAAAGACCCTGAAGAAATAAGAGTTATAGTTCAATTTTTCAAGGATATATTGAATAATGAATGAACAGATCTTGAGGCCCATAAAATATTGTTGAACGGGATTCCAAGAATTATCACACCTGACCAAAATAATTATCTAAATTCTAAGATGGACATGCAAGAAGTAAAGAAATCTCTTTTCCAACTTCATCAGGATAAGGCACCTGAGCCAGATGGTTTTCCTGCTACCTTCTTTCAAACGTGCTGGCATATAGTGGGAATAGATTTAACAGAAGCTTTGGAGGCAGCTAGGAATGGAGGTAGTTTCTTGAGGGAAATCAACAACACATTTATAGCACTAATACTGAAAAAAGAAAAGGCGATATCATTGGATGAATTTAGACCTATCTCTTTATGCAACACAATTTATAAGGTCTCGGCTAAGGTTCTAGCAAACAGGCTCAAGAATCTATTACCAGACATTATATCAGAAGAGCAAATAGGATTTGTGTCGGGTAGATCAATCTTTGATGGGGTAATCATAGCATAGGAGGCCATTCACTCAATTCAAAAGACAAAGGAACCAAGTATGATCATTAAATTAGACATTAAAAAGGCTTACGACAAAGTTGATTGGAGGTTTTTATGTAAGTGTATGGAAGCATTTGATTTTGATAAAGTTTGGATTATTCTCATTTTCTACTGAATTTCAAGTCCGAAGTTCTCAGTACTCATTAATGGCTCCCCGCATGGATTCTTTGAATGCTCAAGAGGCATTGTGGCAGGGAGACCCCCTTTCCCACTTCCTATTCATAAGCATGGCAGAAACTTTAGGCAGATCTCTGCAGCAAGCTCAGGATGCTGGTATAAATAAGGGTATCACAATAACCTCCACACTTTCATTAGTAGTGCATCAACTATTTGTGGATGACACCTGTACAATAGAAAATGGGGATCACCAAATAAGATCTAAGTTCTTCCCAATTCATAAGTGTACATTAGAATACGAATCCTCCTTAAGTCAAATCAGATCAACACCACAAGGAAAGATGAAGTAATGTAAATACCAGATTTGGGTTAAAAGGGGTTTCTATTCCTTTGTTGCTTAGAATTGAGAAAGAGGATACAATGTAAGAGGGCTAACAAATGATTAAATTGCCTAATTCTGTAAATGGAAATGCTAAAAAGGAGATAGAAATGAAATGTGTGCACCTAGAAGTGAAATGAGGATGATAGAGCTTCAGATCTGATTTTTGAACTGTCGGTGTCCCGCAGGAACCTATAACCACAGATCTGTGATCCCAGAGCTGTAACTTGTTGTCCCTGAAAATTTCACTGATTTTTTGAGGGTGTAGAATAGATGAAACATTTTGCACCCAAGTACAAAACGTTTGGAATGTTCTACAGCCAGGGTTTTTCTTCTGAACAAACTGCAGATTGTCTGTATCAGTCCTTGGATGACTCCTGTGCATTGACAGCTGATTCCGAAGCCTTCTAAACTTGCAAATCTGAGATTTTGTGTGTGTGGGTGGCTATTTAGGAGTTTGCCTTAGTCAACCCCCCGTTTTGGTGATTTCCACCTCCACAGATAGTCGATAATCAGAGATAAAAGTGTGTTGTGCTTGCGAATTTAGAGTGTATGTGTGTCTAAATTGCTATGAGCAAAGTGTATAAAGAATCTACCCTAGTGCATAAGAGTAAACCCTAAATGTAATGCTATCAATGTGTTTGTGATTTGAAAGCATGAAATAAGCATATCTGAAATGTAGAGGCAAATATGAAGCACAAAGATGCAGATCTGAGGATAACAAGAAACCGTACCCAATCCTAGAGAGGAAGAACACAAGCCAATCATTAGTTGGTAGTCTCCTAATCACCTTCATGATCATTTTGATACTCCATTGTTGATGTTGATTTGATGCTTGAATGCTTGGAATGACGAAAGAATGCTTGATAGAAGGATTTAATTGATAAAAATCTGCTATAAATCTGATTCCACAAGTCTTCACTTTATGAGATAGATTCAAATTGGGGCTTCACCTTGCAATTGATTTCTTATCTTGGAAATGAAGTGCCATGCTTGCTTTTATAGAAAATCAGAGAGATTCGGATGTGAGGGCCGACTGTAGATCGGGAAATACCTCTAAAATGCAAACCCAGGGTCCTAATTCAAATTTGGGCCCAAAATTCAAGGTGCAAAATGCCTAAAATGTTTTGCACCTGGGTGCACAATGTTGTGGGCATTGTGCACCCTAGGAAATAGGGCCAAATTGATCCGGAGGGTCCTAGGTAGCCTTAGGGTATAGATCCTAAGCCGACAACCAGTTCCAGGGTCAGGGGATGAGAAAAAGGCCACTAATTATGCAATAGGGCCTAGTTGATAAAATAAAATATTGGATTGGATGAAAAATAGAGGAGCTCACTTAGGGAGAAAAGCTTACCTCGATTTTGCAAGAGATTGAAGAGAGAGAAGGTTGAAATAAGAATTTAGGTGCTTAGTAAGTGCACATATGAAGTCCTATATTGCAACCTATAATAAAACACACTAAAGAGGGTGGTGCTAAACATCCACGGAATTGCTCACAACTAAGGTGCTTACAATTTCAGATGATACAACACCATGCTATTTGGTAAAGGAAATAGAGGGGAAGCTAGAGTTGTTAAGAAGATTTTGAACATTTATTCTAGGGCTTAGGGAAAAATCAATGTACCCCGGGGACTCGTACTCCCAAAATCCCCAACATCTCCAAGACGGGGATGCACTGGGGACGTGGGGATGTCGTTCCGGCGTCTCCGGCGGCACCACCCATCCGACGTCGTTCTAGCGGAGATGCGGGGACGACCCGGCGTCCCCGAAGTGGACAGGGGGACGACAACATGTACCTTGACCCCTCCAGGGGACGCACAGGCGTCCCCCGTCACAAAAATAAAAAGTGACTTTAAAAAACAACATTTTTTAAATATTTCATTGGTCGTTTTGTAACCCTAGGGCATGTGGTGCCCATGTCTTGTGATATAATGCTTGAAAACACCGTGTGGCTTCATTTGCATTCATTTTTTGGTTTCTCAGTGTTTGCAACAATAGCAAGAAGAGTGAAGAGCTGAGAAAAGGTTGCTTGTAAGAGTGAAAAGAGTGATTCCAAGTCAAAGAGGAGTGACAAGGAGCAAGAAGTGGAGGAAGATTCTTTAATTTGTTCAAAAGATTTTTCAAGCAAAAGGTAGGGTTTCTCACTGATTTTTTATTTTATTTTCTGATTTTCAAATGAATGTTCATTGTTTTTAGTTTTATATTTCTTGTTGTTTCATTTTGCTATAGTTATTTGAATTTCATTTCTAGATTGAAGTAGATTCTTGTTGTTTCATTTCTAAATTCTTGTTGCTTAAATTTTGTTTAAAATTTTGTTATTTTAAAGAAGGGCATAGGCTGAAACCATGTAATTATTGAATTTTTTTTTCATTTGGTGAAATGCAGTGTCAAAATGAGCTCCCACAGTCATGAAACAAGTCAAAGTGATGATGAGATGGAATTGGAAACTCATTCTCATAGTAGCCAAGAAGATTATGAACCTGAGCATGATGATGACACCAATGAGGGGGATGAGCATGAGCAAACTGAATCTCAATCCACAGATAATTGGCGAGTTGGTCCACCATCTACTGATTGCCCCTCCACACTTTTGACAAAGTGGACTAGGGGTAAATATGATCCTAAATCTCCTCTTAGACAGTTTGCAACGAGGATAGCTGCCCCAACACAATTAGGTGGTGGCACAGGAAAGTGGAAATGCAACATTTGTAGTACAGAATGGTTTGGTAGCATCACTAGAGTGAATGCACACTTCCTCTTTTGGCAGGAAAGGGTGTGGGAGCATGTGAGTTTTTGAAGCTCACTAAAAATTTGCATTATAGAATTGAATTCAACAAGCTTTGGGGTATTCTAGATGACTTGGGAATTGAAATGCCTACTACCTTATCTGGTAGGCAACAGATTCAGAGTACTCAGCAGTCACACGAGCAGCAATTACAGGGGCAGCCATGTATTCCTACTCCTAGATCGCAGCCGAGAGCAACATCATTGACAGGGGTAGCCTCGGGACCTTCTTCCACTTTTAGTGTTGTGGCTGAAGCATAACCGAGCAAGGGGAAATAGAAGGTGACAGCTGAAAGTAACCCCATAGCAGATTTATTTAATGCACGCTTGAAAGAGGAGATAGAGGGATCCATTGGTAGATTCTTTTTTTCCAATGGCATACCACTTCATGTAGCTCGATCTCCTTATTATAAGGAGATGATGCAGTTGGTTGCGAAGGGGGGAGGACCATCATTTGTGCCACTAGGTGAGCACAAATTGAGGACCACAATCTTGGATAAAGAGTATGCGAAGATCAGTACAACGATGGAGACCATGAGGGAATATTGGGAATCTGGATGCAACATTATCATGGATGGGTGGATCGACATTAGGAACCGTCCACTCATCAATATCATAGTTACATGCTCAGAGGGCCCATTCTTTCTCAGAGCGATTGATTGTTCAGGGCATCAAAAGGATGCTGATTTTCAGTTTGACATCCTTCGGACAACTATTGAGGAGATTGGGCCACAAAATGTGGTCCAAGTAGTGACAGATGCAACACCTATGTGCAGAGCTACAGGGGCAGGATATAGACATATTTGGTGGACTCCATGTTGTGTGCATGCCATGAACAATGCACTCAAGGACATGGGGAAGATTGACTGGATTAAGGGAGTGGTCAATGATGCTAGAGATGTGTAGATGTATATCTGCAACCACCACACTTCACATGCACTCTTCAGGAGCTTCGTGAAGGAGTTCTTGAAACCACTTGAGACCAGATATGCATCCTATTTCATTCTTGTGGAGAGAATGCTTGAGTTGCAGAGCCACTACAACTCATGGTTATGACAAATGAGTGGAATCGGTGGGATGGGTCTAGGATAGAGCAGGGGGGAGGGTGAAGGAGATAGTGAAGAGTGATGTATTTTGGAGTGACGCAAAATACATAGTCTTTATCATCAGTTCAGTTTTCCAGGCCATCAGATATGGGGATGGGGATGCACCTAGCCTTGGAGAGGTGTACAAGTGCATTGATTCTATGCTTGGCCAGATGAGGGCAGTTGTGCGAGAGGGACCCCACTTTAGCATTCTACAATGAGCACATTCGGCCTATTATTCAGCACAAATGGGACAACCTAAACACTCCCTTACACATGACTTCTTATGCATTGAATCCGAAGTGGTACATGCCTAGGCCTGGTAGAGTTACATCGATTAAGGATGATGAGGTGATTCATGTCATGCTACTCATTGTGATCATCTTTATGTCTTATACATATTTTCATAACTAGCATTTTCTATTTGCCAATAATTTGAATTTTTTAATTTTTAATTTTTCAGGTGAAGGAAAGGTTCTTCAGGTGCATTGAGAGGATGTATGACTCTGAGACTGTTGGGATGGTTTGCACTGAGTGGACCAAATTTTCTACTCTTAGGGTTTCTAGGGCTGCGACAAAGACAAACATTAAAACTATGGCACATGAGGATCCTCTTTTGTGATGGGCTTGTCATGGATCGAAATCAACGACTACCACACTAGCCATTTGTTTGTTGTCTCAGGTTTCTAGTTCTTCAGCTTCTAAGAGGAACTGGTCTACATATAGCTTCATCCAGTCTCTGAAGAGGAAAAAACTTACCTCTCAAAGAGCAGAGAAGCTAGTGGTTGTACATAGTGCCTTGTGTATCACTGACTGCAGGACACGTGTACAAGGAGAGCCCAACAACACGATGGGATGTAGAGCCAGAGGAGCCATCACAGATTGATGAGGATGAGGATGCTTCAAATGCAAGGCTGGTTGGTGTTCCTTTCGCGGCTCTTAAGCTTGGAGAGTCTGATAGTTCCGATGATGACGAGTTTGCCGACCTCTTGAACGATGATTAGAGGCCTCCTTCACTACATTTTGGGCCTTGGCATTTTGATTTTGTAGTTTATACTTGTTTTGATATTCATGTCATGCTACTGAATGTAAGAATCTTTATGATTAGATTCTCATAATTTTGATATCTATTATATAATAGAACTCTTCCATTTGCTGATTCGACTATCTAAAATTTTATTTTTCAAACTTCAATGTTAAATGTTCAATGAAATATTCAAGTATTTAGTAATTCTAATTTACTTATTTTAATTTTTCAGTTTTACTATTTTACTTTTACATCTTATATTGTTATACATCTTTTCATAACTAGCATTTTAAGTACCACATGTATAGTATATAGTATATAAACACACACACCCCGCCGTCATCCCCCTGTTGTCCCGGAATTGAGGCCCCTCTGTCCCCCTACCCGGAAACTTGTACCCCCGTCCCCCAGGGCGGTGTAACTATGGGAAAAATATAAATAAGGAAAAATCATTTTTTTTTTCTTTGTGAAGGCTAGAACTCAAAATGAAATTTTAGGTACTTTGGGCTTTCAGGAAGGAAAGCTTCCATGCTCTTATTTGGGGATCCCATTGGATAAATCGTTGAGATACTCAAGGATTTGGGATGGAGTGGGAGAAAAGATGGATAGGAAATTGGATGCATGAAATCCAAAGTGGTTATCTTGGGTAGGGAGAATAACTATGCTAAAAGCAACATTATCAGCTATACCTATATATCTTATGTCATGTATTTCTTTATCAGCAGAAGCGTATGGAAAGTTGATTAAGAAAATGAGATCTTTTTTTTGGCAGGGAACGGAGACAAAAAATAAATATATGTTGATAGCATGGAATAAAATTTGCAAACCCATAGAAGCTGGAGGTGTGGGTGTTAAAAATCAACTATGGCAAACTAAAGCATTAGGAGCCAAACTATTTTGGAAGCTTTTAAAGAATCCCAAATTGAAGTGGGTCAGAATTATTAGAGGCAAATATTTCCCATAGGATGACAATTCAAAAGTTTTTAGGTTGGAACATTTTCCTAGGGGATCTGGGATATGGAATTTTATTTTATCATGCAGGAAGGTTATTACGGATCAGATCTGGTGGGATATTTCAAATGGGGGAAAGGCTCTCTTTTGGAAGGATTCGTGTGGCGGGGGGGGGGGGGAGCCNGAAGGATTCGTGTGGCGGGGGGGGGGGGTATCCAGCAATTAAAAATCTGATGAATACGAGCAGAATTATAGATATATGTGAAGCTTCTTGGGGTCAATATGTTAAGGACTATGTTACAATGTATCAAAATAATCCTCTGAAATGGAATTGGAAATATTGGGAAGAATTGCATTTGCCTCAAGATGATGTAGAGCAATTGAAGAGAATTCTGAAGAACATATTGCTTGTTTTAGAGAAGAAGATGAGATAATTTGGAATGGCTCTAAATGGGGCAATTACAATGCTAAGGATGGTTATAGATCCTTGGTAGAAAAAAATGGTTTACAAAAGACTGACATTCCCATTCATTTATCCTGGAATAAGTTGTGCTTACGTAAAGCAGGGATTTTTGCATGGGCAGCTCTCCAAGGCAAGATTTTAATAACAAAATGGTTTAGAAAATTGAGTTTTCAAGGTCCCTCTTGGTGTGCTTTATGCAAGAATGAGGAAGAGTCTATAAATAACATTCTTGTTCATTGCCCCTTTGCACTTAAAGGGTGGAATTGGTTATGTGCTAGATTAGAATGGTATTCGGCTTTACCTAAAGATATTATGTCTTTGTTCAAAGGATGGCCAAAGCTATACTCTAACAGTTTATTTGCTAGCTTGTGGACAGCAACTCCATCTTTATTAATCTGGGAATTGTGGAAAGAAAGGGATCACAGAATCTTCCAAGGCAAGAAATTAGATTGGGATCAGTGGGCCAACAAATTGGAAGCAAATATAGTAGAGATTGTGAATTCTAGATCCAAATTTGACAAAAAAACACAAAATTCACAATGTCGGATGACTTGATGACAAAAAGTTGGTTTGGTTTATCAATATCTAATTTTGTAGGTAGATCAGAAGATAACAACAAAGACAGAAGGTCGGAGTGTAGATGGATCCCACCCAGCTAAGATTGGGTTAAACTGAATTTTGACGGAGCTTCAAGATGGAATCCGGGCATATCAAGGGCTGGATGTGTCATCCATTCAGATAAAAGTGAAATTATAGCAGAATTGGCCAAGCCATTGGAAAGAGATACAAATAATGTCCTAGAATTTAAGGCATTGGTGGAAGGTTTGATATTATGCAAGGAATTAGGATTCAAAAGGGTGAAAATAGAAGGTGACTCTGCTTTAATTATAAATGCCCTCAAATCTAGACAATCCATCAATTGGATATCAAAATCACTTTTAACACAAGCCTTGGAGTTATTAAATTCTTTTGAGAACACAACCTTCAATCACATTTATAGAGAAGAGAATGTAATAGCAGATAGATTGTCTAATTTGGGAGCGGATGGTCAGACTATTAGAAAGATTAATGATATAAATATTTCATGAAAATTGGACAGGATGTTGGGGTTTATAGGCTAAAAATTGGAAAGGATTTTGGGGTTCAGAATTGAAACGGAAATTGGAAAGGATGTTGGGGTTTGGAAGCTAAAATGGAAAGGGTTTTGGGATTTTGAGGTTTGGAATTGAAAAGGGTTGATTCTAGTTCTAGTAGACAGTCATCCTCATCCTATGTTTTTTAATGATTAATGGAAATAAGTAGAAGGTAAGAATGGATTTAGGATTCTAGAGTCAAAACTGGCAAGAAAGTTACAAGATTGTTAATCAAGTTCAAGAAGTTGAGTTTGGAGGTAGAATGGATTAAAAAAAAAAGAGAAAAAAAAACAAAAAAAAAGAAAAAATAAAAGAGAAGAAGAATAAAGGGTGAGGAGATTTCCAAGTAAGCATTTAAAGGGAGTAGTCAAAACATCATTTCAAAAATGGCGTTGTTGAATAGTAAGTATTCTTAGCATCATTTCAAAAATGGCACCGTTGTGTATTGAACATGATGGCATAACTGATGCAGCACGATGGTAAGTGATGTGATGGTACAGATTTGGTGTTGAGATGATCAGTTATTGTGTTGTCATTGATGTCAAGTATTTGCCTAGTATTCTTAGTGTGTTGCCAAGTATGTGAGAAGGATGAACAATGTGTTGCAAGTGGTTTCAGTGGTCGCAATCCTTAAGGGAGAGTTGGGCATGTCTTTAGATGATAACTGTATGATCGCAATTGTTGAATGTATGATTTGTGTAAGTTATGATTGATTGAAGTATGACAGGGCAACTGCTAGAACAGTCCGTGACTGGCAATGAGTGATTTGATTGGTTTATCAAATCTATGATGAGTTAGGTGGCGCGACCATAGAATTGTGTTGTTGATACTGTGTTGAGTTCATGGTTATGACCGTGACTGATTTGGATGATCGGTAAGCGTGTTTTGTGGTTACAGAAGTCGTTTCAGTGAAAGGTGACAGTGCTCTTGAGCTACCGACGGTAGATCTTCTTTTGACGATTAGTAATCGATACCGACGGTAGATCTTCTTTTGACGATCAGTAATCGAGTTGTGATGAATCATTTGTGTTCCAGTTGTCATGTTGACGTGTCTCAATTCATTTGTGGTGATGTGTTGGCATTACATTGATCGAGGTAGACAGTTTATCAAGATGAATGCTGAGTTGGTCAAAACGTGTTTGACTGTTCTTGATAAAATAAATTGTAAGGGTCTATCCTATGGCCGACCTATTTGGTAAAGGTGTTTTTTATATTGGGATGTGTGTTTTGACGCGATCTCTCTGAGCGCGAAGATTGAAAAAGTGATTTCAAATGTGTTGGGTGAGTTTTAGGGTGGTAGCAGGCTTAGGGCTTGAGCAGTGATATTTATATCATGAAATCAAAGATTTGTGGGTGTAGATCGTGGATGTGAAGGTGCGATCAAGCCAGGGTGTAGTAGAGTCTTCTGAGAAGAGAATGGATGTGTTACAGAGGATCTAATCAAGCAAAGGAGTTGCTATTTCCAGATCAAGTGACCTTAACAGGTTTCCTATTGTAAATTCCTTAACCGGGTAGACCCTAATAGGTCTTATTTGTAAATCTCTTAACAGAGTGGCTCATTAACTTGAGTTTGAAATCTCCTAACAGAGTTATTCCTAATAGGGTAAAGCTCCTAACAGGGTTAGGCGTAAATCCCATAACTGGGCGGCACCTAATAGTGTCTTTGTAAACTCCTAACATGGTTAAGCTCCTAACAGGGCGTACTTCAGAAGAGTACATTATTTGTGGGTCATCATTCCCACCTTGGATTTCACCCATTTGGGTTTCCACGTGAAAATTTGTGTTGTGTGTTGCATGCATTGTGGTGGTTGTGTTTATTTGATTAAGTTTCATTTACTTATCAATAGGTAAACTTGTGACTGTTGGTTTTGAGTTAAAGAAGTGGAAATTCGCAGATTGCTAGTCTGTTCAAGAAATCTCTGATCAGACAAATTGCAAAGGACAACGTGAGATGGTTGGCTTTCTAAGAAATCTACGATCAAGTGTAGCTTGCAAATTATGTTGGTGAATGGATTGGAGTAGGAGCAATTAATGAGGTGTAATATTGACACGAATTCTACCTCCATCTATCTGTGCCATTCTGGTTATAGTAGCATTGATAGCATGAAAAGAGAAGAGCATTTATAGCAAGACAAGACATTCCTTTTGCAACAACCCATATGGCGCGGAGAAAGTACGGATCGTGGAAATCGTGATAGGAAAATGCCTTTAATGATGGGGAAGGTAGCTAGATTTAGCAAATCGGTAGTCGAAGGGACTTAGATTAAGAACAAAGCGATAAAAAATAAGTTAATGAAATAATAAGGTAAATTGCTAATTTAGTAGATATTATATATATTTGGTTAAGGAAAAATTTAAACTACGGAGAGTTGGCATTTAAATGATTCAACAGTTGGCGGGCGGGGAATTGTCAAAGGGAAATATCAGCTATCATTACATATCATCAAAAAGATCTTTATTACAATCTCCATTCCCATTTCTTCAGAACAAACATTCATTGCTTCCACGTTTTCGAATCACAAAAAATCATTTAAGAGAGAGTAAAGGCCTTTGGCTTCAGCAGGGAAAGTATATCTGAAAATTTGTGGGGAGGCAGAGTCTGAGAAGAAAGATAGAGGAACATTTTGAGAATTTGGAATTCAGAAGAATCGAGTCTCCAATTCTTTTCAAAGTGGTGAGGCCGAAAAGACAGGTAACCTTTCTAGGAGAAGTGACAGACCGGAGAATGCAAGAAATCTTACTGGACCCACACATCACGGTGGTTAAGATTGTTTTAGGGATTTTAGGCAGAGATTTTATATGGGCGAATCCCAAGTACAGAGTGAATACCGAGATTGTGGCAGTCTTTTTAGCATTGTTGCTCCATGGGGGTATGAGTAAATGAGTTGCAGAAAAGGTTTACAGAAAGGTTTTTCTTGGAGATTTTGTACGAGACATGACAAGAATTCTGAGGAATATTGACGATAACCTCACAATTCTGAGACCAAGGGAATACGATATTGACATAATCAATGGTCGTCCGCTGAAAAGATATCCGAATACTGGAGATTGAAGACCAGTGGATCTGTAGGTATAGGAGACTTGGGATACGATGCAGGGTTGACTTCTTAATGAATTTATACAAACTCCACCATAACAAAGGCCCAAGGTGGGTTTGAGATTTCCTTAGAGGAGAGAATCTAGTGGGTGAGAATGAAGGAGAATAAAAAATGAGAAATATGGAGGCAGGGCTTCTTACAATTTTTGACTCCCAGGGTCCACCACAGGAAATAGAGCCATGGGATCCGGACTGGTGCGAAGAGCATGTGGTTATGAGAACTCCACAAGAACATGCATTAATCTAGGCGCAGAGGAGAATGTCTACGACTCATTTGCAGAGGACTGCAGATGCCGAGGCGAATGCGGCTGAAGGAAGTAGGAAAGGAAGAGGAAGAGCTCGCAAGCGACCAAGGGGAGGCTAGTCAATTTCCATTCAAGATGCAAAACAGATTGCCTGACTCTTTTTTGTCATTTTGATTTTGATCTCAGTAGTGAGGAAAGGACTTATTTACAACAGGCTCCTATGTAGATTTTGCTCAGACTTTATATGGAGCAATAGCAGTTTATAGTTTATAGTTCTAAGCTTTATTCGCACTTTATACTTTACTTGCTCTTGAAGACTTTATGCCTATTATGTATTATTTCAGACTTATATTTATTAATATATTTCTGGCTTTAGCTTTTACTGATAAAAAAAAAATCTCAGAAACAACATATAATTCCATTTTCGCAATCTTAAGAATCCATTAATGAGCCACTTTGATGATTACTATCTCTAAAACAGTGCTAATAAAGCAATGATTGATTTCAAAGAATTTTATTGAATTCAGAATGAGCGATATGCTCATAAATAATACAGGGATATTTACAATAATAGCAAGTTTCTAAAAAGAAACTGCAACAGAGATCGAAACTGATCTGATAATAGAATGTACATTAAAACTATATTTAGCATATTCTATTACCCTCCCTTAATGCTCAATCTATTAACTACACCTATAGACCCCCTGAATTTAACAAATTTATCAGGACCAAGGGGCTTGGTGAAGATGTCCGCTGGCTGCTCCGAAGTA
>MU223208.1:134767-146553 GCA_018584345.1 Thuja plicata | reverse complement strand
CACACAAAATTCTATCCTTATACCTCCCTATGGACAATTCTATCCAGGCTTGTTCATTGACTATTACATGTTGATCTCTATTCAACCAAGTAACTTTATAAGGATTAGTATGAGGAATCCTTGTCAATTTTAACTTCTCAATAGCTTCTAAAGAAACAATATTATCAATAGATCCTGAATCTATGATAACTTTACAGACCCTACCGAGTATTTTACAATTGACTCAAAATAAAGATCTTCTTTGGCTTGGCTCTTCTTTGACGGGCTCTTTTAGGAGTGTTCTCCAAACCATCAAATGCTCTCCCATCTCTGATCCTATGGGGATATCTGAAGTCTTGTTGCTAGAAGACTCTTCTTGCACATAGTTAGCTCTTTTCTCTCCTCCTTGGGAAGTAGAGTTCTTTGTTGGACACCGATACGCAGGATGCCCAAGTTGCTGACAATTATAGCACTAAATAGAAGAGAAATAAGATCCTCTTCCTTGGCCATCATTCCTTCCTCTTGAGCTGTTATTCAGACCTCTTCCTCTGTTGTAACCACCTCTAGTGTTACTGGATTCTCCCTGATTCTCGGTGAGTTTATTCTCACTCTGATTCTTAGCTTCAGGATTTCTTCCTCCATATCCTCCTCTATGACCTATATTGTCTCTTCCTCTACCTCTACTGTTTGAGTCCTATTTCTTTTTGAACTTCTCTTCCACTTTAAGGGCTAATTGATAGCATTGGTGGACATTCTTGGGGCTTAAGAGACTAATTTCTTCTTGAATGCTCCATTTAAGGCCATTTTGATATCTTTCCACTTTTAGGCTTTCTTCTTCCATCACATGGGACCTTAAGCACAACTTATGGAATTCTTCTGTATAGGCACTGACCTCTAAGTCTTTCTGCCTCAGATTCTGCCTTCTCTTATGTAGTTGTACTTCATAATCATCAGGAAGGTAAGTTTCTTTCATCTTTGCCACCATACCTTTCTAACTGGTTATGGGGTTCTTGCCTCCCTTTGTCCTTTCATCTTGGACAAATTTCCACCAAGTGAGGGCAGTCCCTCTCAATCTTGTCTTGGCTAATCTAACTTTCTGAGCTTCGGTCACATTGTCACAATCAAAGTGATTTTCAAGACCTTCTATCATTCCATAATTAATTCTGGATCCATTTTGCCACTAAATAGAGGCACACCTTCTAAGGACTAACCACTCATTGCCTTTAATGCTTTCAAGAATGGCTCTTCTTGAAGTATCAGGTCTGGCTCCGGGATTATATCCTCCTCAGCCACTTATTTACCCTTCTCATCAGCTTCCCTCACCAGTTCACTGACTACTGTAGTTTGAAGCTGCACTTCTTCCAGTTTATACACCATTTCGGCTAATTGCTCCTTCAGGAGTTTGTTCTCCTCTCTTTGCTCATCCACCTTCCTTGCTAGCTCCGCGTTGGTCACCATATTGGATGAATTCATAGACTCTTCTGAAAATCACACCCAAACAACACAAGCCTAGTTCTCAAACTTGCTTTGACACCAATCTGATGTAAATCCCAGGTCTAGTTGTTACCGACAGTTAGCTTGACTGTGCTCTAAGGTCTCTTGCATAGACCTTATAGGGTATTGCTTCACCCCAGCTTGAGGAAGTCACTAATATCTTCACCTCAAGTGCCCTAGACCAGGCTTACACTGTAAAGCTACTATTTCATGTCATAGATCCCATCAGGATAGGTTCATTCCCCAAGCTAAACCGGTGGTTTTCACCTGAGGAACACAACAACACACACTGCACATGGAATCCATTAAATATGTTCTTCCTTATTCACAAGAGCTAAACTATTATAGGATGATACGATCTGTGTCTATCTCCTTCTCTAATCTATCTATATCCCTCTATATTCTCTATCTATTACAAAGGCTTTTCAGCTATATATATATACATCCATCGAAATATCTCCCAAAATATCTGATACTCGTGGACAACTTCAACCACCCTGCAAAGGCGGCCAAACTGAGCAATAAATGACCCTTCCAGAACATGAATAGGTGTCCCTGATCCTTTCAAGCAAAAATGACACGTAGAGAGTTGTTGCAAGTGACCCAGCTGGTCACAAACGTCACATCTCGCATTTCCTAGGTCGTTAACCGACATTACCGAGCGCCAATGTTGACTTTTCAGAACAACAAAAACGTCGTCGGTTTCCAACCCTGAGCGTTAGATCACAAACCTGACAACAAACATAGTCGCCGATGGTCATCACCAACAAGCATCATCGACGAACACTATCAACAAGCATCGCTGACGAACACTACCAACAAGCAGTGCTGACGAACAAAAACCGACGGACAGAAACCGATGGACATCGCCGACAAACAGTGTAACTTAACTTAGGTGCTCCTGCACCAGTTGAGAAAGTTGTGGGTTTGGAGGAATCACTCTCTTCTTCTCCAAACCCTAGAAAGTCTCCTTTGAACCCCTCACTAAACCGCTCAATATGTGTTATATGTGAATTTGTCTCCATAATCTCCCACTCCATTTTTTGGATATTTCTTGCTTCGAAGCTGTTGGAAACTCTATTGGTCATTTCTTGAAGGTGGATGAGGTTATGGCTTTGCTAGGCCACTCTATGTTTACCCATATTTTGGTAGACATTGATATCTCCACACCACTATTGAGGGATGTAGTGCTTGTGGTTGGGGATAGGACTTGGACTCAATCGTTAGATTATGAAGGTCTCCCATTTCAGTGTCGGCATTGTTTCTCTACTGGACATATAGCTATAGATTGTTATCTTTTGCATCATAAAGGTGTTGCCACTTGGTGTAAGGATGAAAATGATGACCATTTGACTGTCTGGTCTTCTGATTTTACCTCTGAGGACTCCTCATAGGCCAATGATGATGGTGAATCTCTTGTTGCAAATCTAAGTGATGTTCCTACTAAAAATATGGGTCATGCTCATGTTACTAATCTAGGTGATACTCAGGGTTGTTGTAAACCATGTGGATACCACTCCTAGTCCTATGTGTGTGACCCCCTCTGGCCATGTGGAACATTCTTTTCCTTCTGATCCTACTATGATACAAGCTTCAGCTGACAATGTACAACTCTCGCAACACTCTAGTCATTGTGCTGACAAATGTCTAAATGGAGTTTCATCAGTTGCCCCCATGTGGTGGGGGTCCTATGGACAACATCACCTGGACAGTTGTCTAACAATATAGGAAAAATAGTTCTTCAAACGCACACTCTTCTCCACAAGCGATGAGTGAACGACCCTCCCATTCTTGAGGAGGGCTAGTAGCCTTTGTGCTAGTGTACTATTTATTTTGTATTATTTTTTTACAACACATGTTTTGTTCGTGTGTTGTTAATAAGTCGTTTGTGGCCTGTAAAATCCAACAACCCTATTTTAGTATTGTTGTTCTCTTTGATGCCTTCAAGTTGTGTTCAGTAAGGGGCAGCCCCCTTGTTAGGTTGTTGATTATAATAAAAAATAATTAGAATTATATACATAAAAATGGTTGTGTGAATACAAGTGGAAGAAATTTGTATTTAAGTACAAAAATCATTTTAATTTTCAATAACACAATCACAATTCATCATTAATATAAATCTATGAGTGCATAAATCATTTTCATAGTCAAAGGTCACTTATGTGAATAAATACTAATACTCAATTTGTAATTAACCTCGCACATTTTTTAAAAAAATTACCTAGTTCAAAAATCTTCATTCTACTCCTTATGCACCCAAATTTGAATGATCCTAAGCTATGATTTAATTTAAATTATAATTAAAATAATGCATAACTATCTAAAAATTAATGAAGTATTTTTACTTAGTTTCAAGTTTTAACAAACTACTCTTAATTAAAAATTCAATGCAATTATAAACAACCTAGTTGTTGGTGGTTCAGGGGTTGCTAGTGGTATTGGTGGAAGGGTTTCCCACCCCCTCTAAAGTCTCTTGTTTGTGGACTGAGCTATGCTCATGCTTCCAAATCTGTTGTTTATATTCCTCCAAAGGTGAAAGTTCAACCCATTTCCTATGCCAAGGCCTCCCCTCTGGTGGTGTGGATCGAATGTGGTAGATAATGTGGATCTTTACCAACATCGTGCGTTGGTCTATAGATTCACTGGTCTCTGGCCTCCTCTTCTGAATCTGCATCAATGGGTAACAAGTTATTGGCAACCCTTAGTCTCTAGTAACATTGAAATTGTCCCTTCAAAGATCGTGATTTGGTGTTGAGCAAGTTGTGGGTTTGGAGGAATCACTCTCTTTTTCACCAAACCCTAGAAAGTCTCCTTTGAACCCCTCACTAAACCGCTCAATATGTGTTATGTGTGAGTTTGTCTCCATAATCTCCCACTCCATTTTTTGGATATTTCTTGCTTTGAAGTTGTTGGAAACTCTATTGGTCATTTCTTGAAGGTGGATGAGGTTATGGCTTTGCTAGGCCACTCTATGTTTACCCGTATTTTGGTAGACATTGATATCTCCACACCACTATTGAGGGACGTAGTGCTCATGGTTGGGGATAGGACTTGGACTCAATCGTTAGATTATGAAGGTCTCCCATTTTAGTGTCGGCATTGTTTCTCTACTGGACATATAGCTACATACTATTATATTTTGCATCATAAAGGTGTTGCCACTTGGTGTAAGGATGCAAATTATGACCATTTGACTGTTTGGTCTTCTAATTTTACCTCTGAGGACTCCTCATAGGCCAATGATGATGGTGAATCTCTTGCTGCAAATCTAAGTGATGTTCCTACTACAAATCTGGGTCATGCTCATGTTGCTAATCTAGGTGATACTCAGGGTTGTTGTAAACCATGTGGATACCACTCCTGCTCCTATGTGTGTGACCCCCTCTGGCCATGTGGACCATTCTTTTCCTTCTAATCCTACTATGATACAAGCTTTAGCTGACAATGTACAACTCTCGCAACACTCTAGCCATTGTGCTAACATATGTCTAAATGGAGTTTCATCAATTGCCCCCATGTGGTGGGGATCCTATGGACAACATCACCTAGACAATTGTCTAACAATATAGGAAAAATAGTTCTTCAAACGCACAGTCTTCTCCACAAGCGATGAGTGAATGACCCTCCCATTCTTGAGGAGGGCTAGTAGCCTTTGTGCTAGTGTACTATTTATTTTGTATTATTTTTTTATAGCACTTGTTTTGTTCGTGTGTTGTTAATAAGTCGTTTGTGGCCTGTAAAATCCAACAACCCTATTTTAGTGTTGTTGTTCTCTTTGATGCCTTCAGGTTGTGTTGTGTAAGGGGCAGCCCCCTTGTTAGGTTGTTGATTATAATAAAAAACAACTAGAATTATATACATAAAAATGGTTGTGTGAATACGAGTGGAAGAAATTTGTATTTAAGTACAAAAATCATTTTAATTTTCAATAGCACAATCACAATTTATCATTAATATAAATCTATGAGTGCATAAATCATTTTCATAGTCAAAGGTCACTTATGTGAATAAAATACTAATACTCAATTTGTAATTAACCTCGCACATTTTTTAAAAAAATTACCTAGTTCAAAAAACATCATTCTACTCCTTATGCACCCAAATTTGAATGATCCTAAGCTATGATTTACTTTAAATTATAATTAAAATAATGCATAACTATCTAAAAATTAATGAAGTATTTTTACTTAGTTTCAAGTTTTAATGAACTACTCTTAATTAAAAATTCAATGCAATGATAAACATATAAAGTAATATAGAGATAAAGAAGTTGTGGGCCAAAGGAAAAGTAGGATTTAGGAGGAACTTTCACATCATAGATCACATATACACCTAAATAGCTATTATCCAGGAGGCTAAAGAAAGTAAATATGAATTTTATTGTTGTAGGTCTCTATAATGTATTTGATACGATCCCATGACACTTGATTATAAATAGAATTAAGGCATTTATTCTTCCACCTATATAGGTTTATTTAGTGGTTATACACTATTAGTATATAGTTGGTAGGGAACAAATAGTGACTTGTAAAATATAACATGTTTAATGTACCATATGTGTTAAATAGGGTTTTCATTCTCTCTTGTACTTGTTGGGCTATACACCAATGAACTAGGGGAAATCATATTAAATAAACATAATGATATAGAGCATTACTTCTATTTAAAATCTGCATTTATATTCTCCTATTTACATATGGCATTATCTTGATATATCAATTAGTGAGGGGTCACTAGAGATAAATTAATATTTTATTCTTGCTTTGTGATAACATTTAACTTTAGCTTAGTTTGAGGAAAATAATAACTATGGATTTTAACATTCCAAAAAGAACGAATATGCAACAAGCTAATTTGTACTTACAAATATATGAAAAGATTGAGGTTATTCCGACATTTCATTTTATTTGGCTTGAAATTTAAGTGCAGACCAAGGAAGGTATATGTTGCTTCTGGCACTCTTGAAAAATATTTGTTTATGGTTTTGTTTTGAAATATCCAAGTGAAGGTTTACCTATTCACTAATAGTCACGCCTACCCTCTAGTATGGACGTGATATTTAAGATCCATACCTTTTAGGTGTGGATAAAAGTTCACATAGAGCGTATTAATATTTTGTAACATATATATTGTAAGATATTAGTTCCTTTAGTTTTAATCTTTATATAATTTGGCACAATTCTGTTATTACTTCAATATGTGACTAGATACATAGGTTGAGATTGATGGTGACCTCCTAGATTGGCTCGAGCTTAAGTATCATTATATTTCTCTTAGATACTCAATGGCTCTAGAAAATTAAGGTCGTGAGTCATGTTCAAATGTAATATCTTCCTCCTTGTTGCACCTCATTAACCGTTTTATTACTAAACCACCACCATAAAGTTTTTCAATGAATACTCTTGATCTCTCTAATGTACAGATAAAAATGGGTGTTCATAGTGAGATTCACAAAGAATGCCTATAGTTTATATTGCACCTAGAGAGACACTCTCTTTAAAACTTCATCACTACTCAAATCCATATAATGATTGACTAGTCTCCCCCTTTCCCTATATAACACTCTTGCTACCCTTTAGTCTAAGGGTTTCTTTTGCACAACTCAAAGTTTAATCCCACTAGCTTCATATCGATATCATACTCCTCAAGAGAATCATATTTGAAAGGGGAACATTTTATTTTCCAATTCTCTCCCTATTATGAGACCAATCATGGGTGAAACATTTTCCTCTATTTCGAGATTCATTTGATTTGTTCCAGGCTCTCATGACTTATGAGGACTATATTGTTCTACTTTAATGGGATATGTTTAACCTTTTTGAATACTTTCTAATGGAATGTCTATCAAAGGTATTCATACTAGACTGATTACTTATTATGCCCTCTCATTTAGTTGGTAAAGATCCCCTAACTAACTTCCAAGTTCATCTTATGAATAACTAAGAAATTACAAAGATGGTGACTTGCATGACCTCAATTTTTTAACTCACTTTATGACTATCCGGAAACTTTTAAAAATCTCTTTTAATGATACTTTCCTTTCTTATATTTTTTATTTTTATTCAAATATACTATACACTCCTCTTGTCCTCTATATTCCTTCAATTCATTACAATTTCTTATCAAAATTTGTTAAATTAAATATCCTATCTATTATAAATCTCTTGCACATAAATCCTTCACAACAATTGTCCTTTCGGGTCCCATGTTAAGGTCAACCTTTTGAGGGTTGTCGAGACATTGCATGTGTATTCAACTTATAAGAACAAAGTTACATGCTTTGTGGCAGCCCAAATAAATTCTAAAATCCAATGTTGAAAAATGGTTTTCCATTGTAAACTAGCTACTTGCTAAACATGTGTTTTATCATAAAATATCAATTTTGCAAGTGACACCAATAAACCATCCCTTTCATGTTCATTTTAATTATTTTTGTTAATTTTGTTAGTGGCCGCATTTAGTTCCTTCTATTTATTAGTTCCTGCTTGGAACTACAGTAGAGGGGGGAAATATTTACTGTTGATTAATCTCTAATTCCTTTTTGTTTGGTGTTTCTTTAGTGCTAAGTTTAATTGGAGAAACTAGCTATGTTTTTAAACAAAAAATTTAAGAAAAATACTTTTTTCTAAAATTTGATTGGTCTAAACTTGTAGCAATAGATTGTCAAAGAAAAGGGGAAATTCTAAAACAAGAGCATGTACATTTCCCAAGGTCTCTGGCAGTGCATTACAGACTATCCAAAACCACTTCAAAAAGACCACCAACTTTGGCATTACGAGGCCACTATGCATATGCCCATGTATATTTTGCAAGACCATCTTGGTGATTCCATTTGTTTCATTCCCACATCCAAATGTAGATAAATAACTTCTAGGAGAAATAAATAAGGGAAACCCTAGTAAACAACTAAACATTATCTATGTTTTTCCAATTATTATATAACTCAAAAGAGATGGAATTTAAGTGATGTGTGTGCATCATCTTCAAGGTGGTTCACTTAACCAAACTCTTGCATGAGTACTTCCTTGCATTCCACTTTGATAGGCATCTCATACTCTCACATCCTCATTCCATTACCCTACATTTATATTTCACACATTATTTCAAATAATTTTTTGTGTAGTAAAACATGTTGATCATTCGCAAGCTAATGCAACATTCTTATCCTTTTCATTTTCCATGTGAGAAATCTTTATCTTGGTTAAAAGGGTCTGAGGTGGTGGAGCATCAATTGCAACAAACAAGGAAGGGTGGAAAAGCAATGTGGATACCCACCACTTGAAATTAGAAGATGTGGAAAATATTAGAGCTCAGCAATCAAAGAATCCCCAAGGTGGCATCCAAGCAACACCCTTCACCAATGTGGATGGCTCGGATTGAAAAAATATCTCACTTTGCCCTTGGTTGTTGCAGCCATTTCTATAGCCATGATCATTGTTGTTGTTGGTACTATAGGTTGGCTCTCACTTTTAGTTCTCAAGAAGCCCGAGAAGCCTCCTTCTAAAGTTGTAAATCCACTATGAGTATGATTTATTCTTGTTGAATTTAAGGATCTCTTGTATAACCACTCTCACTATGAGTTGTAGATCCAAAAGTGATGAGCCTACATGGCTACTCATTTCTGCTTATATATAAAGTTCTACCACTTTATGTGAGTTGGATCAATGATGAAGGAATGGAGAATTTTTGTTATAATATTTTGTGTAAGGCCATGGTCAATAGGGGCTCTTGGATCTAGGAACAAGAGGTCTAGCCATATTTTTTTAAAAATAGCAACCCTATTTTTTTAAAGGTTGTTTAAGGCCGCAAATTTGAGGGTGGAAAATGTCCTGGTTAGAAATTGTTCCAAATAGCTTTTCAAATTTTATTAATTATATATCTTTGCTTCCATCAATACAAGCATATAATTTTAATTCTAATCTCAAACTTAGATAAGCCACAATCATCCTCCAAGGATAAAATCACATTGTTCATATGGTTATTTATTTTACCTTTGAGATATGAATTTACATTGTTGTTATGTTTTACAAAAGCAATTTTGCATACAAATTGGAAAATATACTTATTAGAGGTTACTTATGCAACCGTGTAAGTATGGTATGCCTAAGTTTAAAAATAGTCTCACACCTTATAGATGGTATGCATGCTTCTATCACTCATGCATAGTAGCAACAATATTTACCATTCGGTGAATTTAGGAATAGAACATACGAAAGGCCTAAATACGCAAAATGATTAAAAATTTGTTATCTCAATGGAGGTTTCTTTACCTTTTACATTTTATTATTTCATTATGATGGATATAATTGAGTGTAAAATATTGTCTCAAAATAATAAGATGACAAAAATATTTGACATTGCATAACTAACTAAGCATTGTTTCAAAACATTATATTTTTTCAGAAGATCATTTTGACACATCTAGTGGAAAATTATAATTTCTATCACGTTTTTTGTGATTACTTTTTTGATATATCATGTGGTTGACTTAAAGTAATTGAAATCGTTGTATGATGTTCATATTTTTCTCCAAAATTTGTATTGTGATATCTTTCTACAATTATTTAGCTTGATTTGAAGAGGATGTTGTTAGCTTTGTTCCTTAGCTCTTGTTGAAGATCTTTCTATGCTATTGTGAATTATTTTTGGGAGTGAATTTAAAGTAGTGCTTTCTTTCATGTTACCCTCCCTTCAGAGATTTCTTAAAATGTAAGTACAATATACTTTTATATTTTGTTAAAATATTTGGATCTTATAATGTAAACCACGATGCTTATTTTTTAACTTGATTTGAATGGAATAAGATGAGTCTTATTACAACCAAAATCTAGAATAATTTTAAACATTGAAGCTTTCATACTTGGTAATATAATTTACAATATTCACCTCAAATTTCTCTGCAACCTACAAACATTTTAGAGGAAAAAATGTTCTTGAGCAAAGAGAAGAAATATTGAAGTTATTCTCTTCGTAGATGGTGATGAATCTTCCTCTATTGTACTGAGCATATAAAGAAATTTGTCCAAATTTTGATATCTGCCAAAAGGGAATGTGGCTAGATCTCAGTGTTGCTTAAATCTTTCTTTTGCTTTAGCTTGAAAATTCATATTTGTCATCAGCAAATTATCTTTATATTGGCTTCAATTTTCAACATTAATTCTAGGATAAGTTTTGATGTTTCATTTAACACTTCAATAACCATCTAGAATCTTCTAAATTTGTACACTGGTGCATCAGAGAGTTCTCTAGGTTTTTCTCCTTTTTAATCTATCATTACAAACTAACAAAAATGTTTTGTCCCAATAGTAAACTTTAAAATTATTGCAAATCATACGAAAACTATGTAAAATTGTTTGTGAAAATATTTTAAAAAATCCTCTCTATAGACTAGTATAGACCTATATAACTTTGTTCAAACTATTATCTTTTATTTTATAGATAGTAGATCTAGTGTCTTTGTTCTCATAGTGATGTTCTTTATTGGGTCCTCAAGAATCCATTAATTCTATCACCTTAAGTATTTCTCGGCCCTTGGAAATCAATTAATTTCTACCATTATGTAGGGTTGTCAAGTACCTTTGTGCTTTCCATTTATTAAAATTATGCAATGTCATTGTTTTCTAGTGCGAGGTGTGCTACCTATCGTTGAATCATGGGTATGATTCGAATAGGTTTCAACCTTAATTAGGTTTTATTATTTGTGTTTGTGATTGATTTGTTCCAAGTAAGATTCATCTTTGTCCTCCTAGTTGAGAGTCTAAATGCTCTAATGGTCATCCTGCTATTGTAAGAGCTCAACCATTGGAAGCACATCAATCATATGAATTTCCAATGACAAAATCCAAAAGCAAACCTCATTATTAGTCCCATCAAGTATGTGCAAAAAAACCTTTTAACAAAACATATATTAAAAAAGTGACTAAAGAAAGAAAAAGTTACCGAAGAAAGCTTACTCTTATCTAGTTTTGAATATTTTTTAGGTGTATTGACTACCAATTTATTACATCTAAAAATAGTAAAATGCACCCTAAAAACTTAATTCCACATGCGTGGTTGAAAGTCATCAAATATTTCAAACCACATATAATCTGAGACATATAGACAACATCATGCCAACATTAGGCTATACTTGTGATGTTAGCGTTTGACAAGAGCTATGTTGGAGTATAGCTCTTGTTATTATATATCCTTCACTTTCTTAAATAGTTTTCAATTTAACTGTCTTAGGCAATTTATTTTAGTTTTCTATTATTATTTTTTACATGTATCGATGTTGCAATCTTTTGAGAGAGAGAGAGAGAGAGAGAGAGAGA
>MU223208.1:105004-128475 GCA_018584345.1 Thuja plicata | reverse complement strand
CAACTCTTCACACCACAAATTTCTCTCCTAATTCAGTCTCCTATTCCACCTCTTCAGTAAATCCCCTCAATCAGGGAATTCAATTAGAGTTAAACTCTCACTCACATGAGTTAGCTCTTCCACCTCATTTAGTCAATCCCCCAATCAAGGCAGTCAAGAAGAGTTGGACTTCCACTCACTCTGAGTTCAACTCCTCAAATCACATTCAATCAACCCTTCAATCATGGATTCTTGGTTGAAACCCCTTAAATCTTATAAATAGATAGCTTGTTTCTCATATGTGGTAAACCACAATTGCTTTGAATTCTTATGCTGGCATATAATCGAGCACTCGTTTCTAAGAGCCCACATTGCATAAAGAAGGATACTGAGAAAAACAAGGAAGGATTGTACATGGTTTGCATATTTGTTTTGTTTGAAATGGTTTCATATTATTAATTGTTTATGCTTTATTTTTATTTTTCTTTCTTTCTTGATATTGGGAATATTAATTACTTTAACAATCTCTTTGTGAATGAAATTTCAGTGTTATTGGAGGATTCTATTATACCTGATTACAGTTATCTGAGTATACAAGTAATTTATAATTACAAATATATGATGTAAATAGGTCTTATGTCACCATATAAGAGACATCTAGGAAAGGAATGAGCTCAGTTCATTTAGGTTTTAGGTAGCGTATAATGGAACATGCCAAGAAAAAACTACTTTATTTTCAATTTATCATTAATTTTATATGATTTCAGGAATATACACTTATTAATTGTCATAATTGTGGTTGACATCGTATATCAACTAGTGAATAAGTACTACAAATACCAAAGACATAATTATGTTTTTTTTACTGTATGTGTATGTGTACATTCAGTGAAACAAAGGGTTGTTTATTATTTATACTTAATATTTCTATTCTCCTATATAAATATGAAACTATGTTGATGTCTCAATCAACAAGGTATCTAAATAGAGACAACTTTCTATTTTAGCCTTATTTTTTTATAACCAACTTCAAGTTTATTTGACAAAAATAATAGTTGTGGCTCTAAATATTTCTTAGAAAAAGGGACGTGAGGTAATTATTACCTACAAAGATGACAAGGTAGAGGTTATTTGTTCATTTTATCTTCTAAATTGTTGAGTTGAGACTAATTAACGAATACGTCACTCTTACCACTCTTGAAAAGAATTGCTTTCAACTTAAATTTTTAGGACATCCAAATAAAAAATAACATATTTCACTCATTGGTCATGCCTACCCTTTTATATGGTTGTGAGATTTGAGGCTTGTACCTTTATGTTGTGGGTTAAATTTGACTGCAATATATACATTTTAAGGTACTAATCCCTCAAGCTATTGTCTTTGTAGAATTTGGAACAACTACGCTCATTTTTTAGCATTATTTCATGTGACGAATACATAAGTTGAGACTAATGGCTAGCTCCTCAACTTACTCTCTTAAGTGTCATTTTCTTTCTCTTAGATTTATGGTATCAATAGATTGAGGGCTTGATTCTTGTTGAAATCAAGGACCTTCCACCTTATTACACCTCGTTAACATTGATATTGCTAGATCATGCCACCATAGGGACTTTTAGAAAAGAGTCTTGATCTCTTCAAGAGGGAGATAAATAAGGGTATTTATAATGAAATTTAAACAACATACCTTTAGTCCACATAGATTTCATCCAGAGAGTCATTATATTCAAAACTTCATCCCTTGTAAAAAACTATAACTCTTCTTTGGCATATAATCGAACCCTAGCTAACTTGTAGCATAAGGTTTCCTCCTTCACAATTCAACATTATCTCTCACTAGCTTTGTATTTCAGCACAACATAATATTCCTCAAGAGCATCATATTTGCTAGAATTTCTCCTTAGAATGAAAGACTAAGGAATATTTTTGTATTTAGATGCTCTACTTATTATGTAATCAGTGAAACAGATTTGTCCCTTTCTCTTTTTGTAGGAGATGTTTAACCTTCATTGATAACTTCCTAATAGAGCATCTGTTAAAGGGAATCATCTAAATTGATTGTTACTATATCTTTTTATTTTGAAAAATCATACTAAATTGATAACTTCTCATAAAAAAAAATCTTTTTAATAATCTTAAATACTAAGAATACTATTTAAATTCTTATATCACTCACTATTTATTTTAGTTTTTTTCTTCAAAAATATCCTACAACTTTTTATCCAAAGTGCATTATCTCTTCAATATTATAAACCAATTTTAATCTTTCATAAACCTAACAATAATCCTTTGAAAAATTGTGGAGACATTGCATGTGTATTCAATATATAAAGAACAAAAGCCATGTCCTTTGTGGCAGCCCAAAAATTGAATGCTAAAAAGGGTTTTCCATTAGGCCCCGTTTGTTTCGCGGAATTGGAATTGAGTCAAAACCTTATTATCACAAAATCAGGTTTTGAAATCCCGGTTTTGCATCTTGGGGAATTGGACCTATTTAGTGGGAAGATGATGCCACTCATTTTGGTGTCTAAACCCGGTTTTGCTTGACGAATCCGGAATTGCAATTTAGAGAAACAAACAGCGGATTTGCAAAAATGAGAAGTGTCACTCCCAAAAACGGGAAGTGTCACTCCCAATTCCGTGAAACAAACGGGGCCTTATAAAGTAGCTACTTGCCAAACATGTGTTTTATCATAAAAAATCAATTTCACAAGTAACGCCATTAAAGCATCACTTTCATGCATGTGGCCGCATTTATACCCTCTATTTGTTTTATTTTAAATAAAATATCCTTCACATTCTTAAATTGTTTTTGAGTATTATAAACTATCCTTCCCTTTTGGAGTATATATATTTGATTTACTCTTAAATTTTATTTTTTAATTATGCTTATTTTTATATATAATAAGAATTTTTATTATAATATTTGTCATAATTAACGATTAGTTCTCGATTCAAATCCAGTCTTATATTTTTACAAATAAGTGTTAGTATTTATTAATTAGAGAATAATATTATACATATTCAAAAAAATAAGTGAATATAAAATCATATTTCAAGAGTCACTCTAATGGAGTTCAAATAAAAAAACTAAACCCATAAACATAAAAGTCACTAAGCGACAAGAGAAGAGGTGGTGGGACAAAGTCACTCAACATACCCCATAGTCATTGTCACTTGGTTTTCCTGATACATCGGTGTGGTCTAAATTGGCCTCAAGGGGATCCCATCTCTCATTATTTTTGTCTTCTTTTTTTATTATCTTCATTGCGAGCTAGACAAATAGCCAACACCAAAGCCCCTCAGAAGCTCACCTAGAAGTAGCGTCATGAGGGGGAGGCAAAGTCGAGGGTTGTCATATAGGTTACAAAGCACTTGTATGACCAAAGTATTTACCACTAGTCGAGGGAGAAGCCTAGGGTTGAACAACTTGAGTATCACAAGCTAAGAGACTTCTACATTTATAAAGTTCACCAAAAGGAGAGACACCCTGAGAGGAGGACAAAGATAGAGGAATTATAGTCATAATGCAAGGGGTGCTCCCACAATGATCAAACAACAATTGAAGATGAGCCACCTTCAAATAAGCCTCATTGGCTTGCACCTATATCTACAATAAAACATTAGAAGAAAAGAATAATGTGAAACATGCTTGTCAACATGAACAAAAATTAGCAAAAATTTATCCTTCCAAATGCTAAATAGAAACTCCACATTAGAAGCATGTGAAATTTGATTGAATTTATAAGGAATGTGAGTCTAGTCCCTCAAAAGAGCCATATGTTATCAAAAAGGTTCTAGTCGAAAATGCCAAAAGAAGTCATGAATCCAATTTCAAAGTTGTTGAGCTTGAGGATAAAACTAGAAGATGTGTTTAAAAGACTTCAACTACCTACAAAAAGGGCAATGGGAGTCTCAAATGCACATATGAAGAAGCCTTGACCCCATAGGCAAGCCTTGAAAAATAATACACTAGGTAAAGCAAGCTAATTTAGATTCCCAACTAGCTAACCAAATATTGATAAATTTGTAGTTTTAAGCTTTTGTATTGAATTGATCTTGAATGGCTCAAACATAAAACTTCAATTTTTGGTATTTTTGTAATGCTCATTTTTACTTGATTTTTCCTAATATTATGGTGACTCTATCCTTGAACTTGTCAACCAACTAGACCTTTCTAGCTTCCAAAAGGATGAATGAAGCATAAGTCCAACCTACAATTAACCTTAGACTCAATTAGAATTATTTGTTACAAATTTATCCTTCATATTCAAAAACTCAATTTCTTGCTTCTTATACATGCAAAGAGTAAAATCAAGAATCAATGATTAATTATAAGAAAGTTTCTTTAAAAAAGAAAAATTACAATTTCTCACCCAAAATTATAATCAATGAACACTTGCATTTGTATTTCATTTTTATTTTAAATCATTACATCAACACTACACCCTCATCTTTGTGGGGCATATCTTCAATCTTTCTTTATTATAAAGAAAAGAGTTTGACCTATCAACGAAGGAATTTCTGAACCTTCCTTTTAAATACAAAATACAAATACCCCTCACATGCTTTTCTAGTTCTTTATTACAAATTTTTTTAACAAATTTACTTCTTATTATTCATAATTATTCATTTTTTTCCATGGCATTCCTTCACAATTCACCAAATCTTTCTAATAAAATTGTGTAGAAAATATAAAGATTTAAAAAATTAAACTAATAAATAATAGGACATAAACCATTAAGCGCGAAAAAATCATTTGAAAGAAATATTACTAAATAAAAATATTGATAAAAAATAATAAATTAGATAGTTAAAAACCTTATTTTTATGGAGAAATTGGTTCAATAGATGTTTAGATTTAAAATAAAATTACTAATTATCCCCATTGACTTGTCCCATAACCAAAAGAAGTCCTTGATAAGGTAATTCTTCTGTTACACTATCATAGTCAATACACTTTATCGTCGTAGTCTAGATGGAACACTCCTCGGATGTCTCAACTTGGAAGAATCACAAATGACGATATTAGAAGCACACGAGGGCATTTGCGGTGCTCATTATAGTGGCTTGACCTTAGCTAAGAAGCTTTTAAGAATTGGGTATTATTGGCCTACAATGCAAACATATTCTTTCCTATATGTACAGAAATGCAAAAAGTGTCAGATACACGGGAACCTCATCCATCCACCTTCTCAGGAGCTGTAACAGCTCACATAGCTGTGACCCTTTTTGCAATGGGGGTTCGACCTAGTTGGCAAGATTCATCCCTTATCATATGATGGTCATAAGTACATAATAATAGCCACTGAGTACTTCACAAAGTGTGTTGAAGCAATTCCAATGACCTACACCACTAACAAACAAATTTCCAATTTCTTTCTAAACTATATCATAAGTTGGTACAGTGTTCCACAGACCATCATTACATATCATGGCTCCCCCTTCAAAAATAATAAAGTAGATGAGCTTTGCAAAACATTTCATATCCACCATAGTTATTCTTCACTCTACTTTCCCAAAGGAAATGGCCAGGCTGAGGCTACGAACAAAACCATTATTCAAATTCTAAAAAGGATATTCAATGAAGTTTGTCGAGTCTGGCATCTCCAACTCAACCCCACCTTATGGGCATACCGCACTAGTTTTTGCACTCCCACAGGTGCCACTCCATATTCACTAGTATACGATACCGAAGCCATCTTGTCAATAGACGTTGAACTCTCATCATTGCACATATCCGTCAAGCACATCATTTCAAATGAGGAATATAGAGTATCTCAACTGCAAGAGCTAGGGTTGCATGATGAAAAGAGACAAAAGGCGTTGACACATTTGCAAGCATATCAAAAAAATATGAGAAGAAGCTACAACAAAAAGGTCATCCCTAGAGCTTTTGAAGTTGGTGATCTAGTCCTAATGGAAAATCAAAAAAATCAGACAGCAAAAGAAAATTTAGGAAAGTTTGAACCGAACTGATTGGATCCTTACATCATTACATTAGTTTATGGGTCTGAGGCATATTAGATATCCACATCAGAGGGTGAGCCCCTATCAGATCCCATCAACAACTTGCATCTGGGCAAGTACTATTCATAACTGCCAGAGTACACCCATTTCAAAAAGGCAAAAAAAAAAAAAATTTAAAAATTGAAGAGCAAACAAATGACTACGTTGGCTAAAACCTGGCATTCAAGCGTCTTTGGTAACACAAAAATAGAAATAGAAGACAAATAAATTTTTCCTATGGTGAAAACCCACTTCGGTGGCGCCTTGGGCAAGTACCATGGTGAAAATTGGGCAATCTAGCGCCATGTGTAGAGATCGTTGCTCTACCATCTATCATGACTCCAATCTAGTATCACTTATAATTTCACCCATATTTCATAATAAAACTCGTCATGGCTTGAGATCTTTCTCAATAGTCCTTGTCCTAACCTCATATTCAGCACAAAGTCAGTCCACCATCGTCATTTCGCAATAAAATACCCACTCTGTCGAGACTGGTGGCACCCAATGTCATGAGCCATTAAGCATAAAAAAATTCCCTAAAATTTTATAAAAGTTTCTAAAAAAACACCTAAATTTTGAAAAAGGTCCTGGAAAAATCTCTAAAAATCAGAAAATCTTTCAAAAAGTTCAAAAAAACATCGAAAAAGATTAAAAATATTCATCTATGGTGACCATGTATGCGGTGTATGTGATAAGGGCCTTCACTTATGTGATATGCCGCACATACCTTAACTCCAAACATATGAACCCTATGGTGGATAAAAAATATTTGTAAAAAGTCTTGAAAAAAAATCATCTGACAACCAAAAAACAAATTCGATTAAATCTACAATAAATCTCCTTTCGATATCAATTCAATTATTTTGCATTTTGAAACAAGCTTTGAACGATGTCATTCAACAAGACTGAGCTTTAGTGAAACCAAGTCAAAACATTCAAACTTAGCAGCAAGTTCTCAGTCAGATTGATCACACTGTCTCATCTATCAACGGAGTCCCATAGCACAGTCCTTTGTCAAGACAGTCATGTTATTTTTGACAAGGAAGGGAACATTCAAAACCAGACGGGGCAGTCTTACATAGGGTACCCTATACTTCATATGATACCATCAGCATAATCGTCAATAAATCAATGTCCAAACAACTACAAAAATATAGACACATAAAATTAGTATGGCTACTTACATGTTGAGTCTAGCTGGTCTTATTATGCATGTCATGTTCTTCTGCATCTCCATTATTCCACCTAAGCGATTAGAGATGCCATGATGGTTCATGACTTATCTTTTCTTGTTTGTTGTATGTGGGATGTTGAATGAGAAATCTTAACAGAGTGTTTTGGGTGACTGTGGTAAGAGCCTCAACAACCCGATGTGATATCTAATCGCAGGCCTTGCAATGGATAGCTCGGTTGTGATACACCGCACATACCTCGACTCGTAATGCCCGACCTATATTTATTGGCCCATGTTCCTTGTCTGTTCAAAGTGCTTGTAAGAATACAAAAGGATAGTCATTCCTAGATCTTTAATATCTAAGTATGATGATATGCAAGTTTATCTATAATAAAAGTCTGTCAAAGATGAAAGAAATTGCTCAAATTCAGTTCGACTTCAAATGTTGTTATTAAAAATTGGAAGCTCTCTTTTTACTATAATATAAGGGTTTCAATCAAGGATTCATCCTCATTCTCTCCCCTCCTAACTTTCTATCAATCAATTGTAACAGTCAGTCAATCAATCTATCTGTCAAATCAATTTTCAAATTAGTCAAATCAATTGGTCAATCATTCCATCATCATTTGTCTTATATAGGATATGTCTCTCCTAAAAACAAACATCATCATTTATCTTATACAGGATGTATCTTTCCTGAAACCAGACGTTGTCGCTTGTCTTATACAGGATATGGCTTTCCCAAAACCAGATATTGTCGCGAGTCTTATATAGGATGGGTCCTTCCTGAAAGAAGATATGATTCTTATCAACAATCACTATGACCAATGTCAGTCGAACAATCATCATAACCTACCAACATTCTTCACTTCTTACTAATTATTCTTTTCTTGCATCATTTCATCTAATCTTGTTTCAAGAGATCATTCATAAGTTTCATGCGCAATCTCTCAAGGGGGCATCATTTACCTCTTTGTCACATTATTCTCATTGGGGCACTGGGGCATGATTTTTAGTAATTATTCTTTGAAACAACGCCTAAAAAGCATTGTATGAAAGAGGGGCAAAATGTAGACACTTAAAAATGGCCTATTATGCTAGCGCAAATACATTACTAATATTTCTCTTTAATTTATTTAGTAATCTTTATTATTTAATAAATTGTGTCTTTCTACCATATTCTAAGATCAAAATCATCATTTCCCTTTAATTTCATAATTAAATAGCTTTAATTAATTACCTTAAATATTGAAAATTTAATCAATATTTCATCAACTATTCATCTATAAAATAGTTAAATAATTAAACATTATTTAATTATTCCTTGTCTCCTTATAATTAATTAAATAATCAAATTTAATTAATGTTCCCCCTTCACTAATTATTACATTTATGTAATAATTAAATCAAATTATATCTCATGATTAAATAAATGATACTTATTTAATTAAACTAATTATTCCCCTCCCATGATTAAATAAATGATATTTATATTTAAATATCCCCACATGTGCAAATAAGTAATTTATTATTTATTTAAATCATAAATATCCTCCTAGAAATCCTAACCCACACTCACTTTGAGTTCACTTTTCAATCACAACTCTTCACTCCATGAATTTCTCTCCTAACTCAGTCTCTTATTCTACCTCTTCAGTCAATCCCCTCAATCAGGGAAGTCAATTAGAGTTAAACTCTCACTCACTTGAGTTAGCTCTTCCACCTCATTTAGTCAATCCCTCAATCAAGGTAGTCAAGCAGAGTTGAACTCAATTCAAAGTCAATTTGTCCTTCAATCATGGATTCTTGGTTGAAACCCCTAAAATATTATAAATAGAGAGTTTGTTCCTCATATTTGGTAAACCACAATTGCTTTGAATTCTTATGTTGGCATACAATCGAGCACTCATTTCTGAGAGCCCACATTGCATAAAGAAGGAGAATAACAAGGAAGGACTACATGGTTTGCATATTCGTTTTGTTTGAAATGATTTCATATTATTAATCGTTTATGCTTTCTATTTATCTTGCTTTCTTTCTTGATATTGGGAATACTAATTGCTTTAACAATCTCTTTGTGGTTGAGATTTCAGTGTTATTGCAGGATTCTATTATGCCTAATTACAATTATCTGAGTATACAAGTAATTTATAATTACAATATATGATGTAAATAGGTTTTATGTCACCATATAAGAGACATCTAGGAAATAAATGAGCTCAGTTCATTTAGGTTTTAGGTAGCGTATAATGGAACACGCCAAGAAAAAACTACTTTATTTTCAATTTATCATTAATTTTATATGATTCGCGAATATACTCTTATTAATTGTCATACTTTTGGTTGACATTGTATATCAACTAGTGAATAAGTACTACAAATACCAAAGACATAATTCTATTTTCTTGACTGTGTGTGTGTGTGTGTACATTCAATGACACAAAGGGTTGTTTATTTATACTTTGCATTTCTATTCTCTTATATAAATATAAAACTATGTTGATGTCACAATCAACAAGGTATCTAAATAGAGGTAACTTTGTATTTTAGCCTTATTTTTTTATAACCAACTTCAAGTTGATTTGACAAAAATAATAGTTGTGGCTCTAAATATTTCTTAAAAAAAAGGACGTGGGGTAATTATTACCTACAAAGATGACAAGGTAGATGTTATTTTTTTATTTTATCTTCTAAATTGTTGAGTTGAGACTAAGTAAGGAATATGTCACTCTTACCACTCTTGAAAAGAATTGCTTTCAACTTAAATTTTTAGGACATTCAAATAAAAAATCACATATTTCACTCATTGGTCATGTCTGCCCTTTTATATGGTTGTGAGATTTGAGGCTTGTGCCTTTATGTTGTGGATTAAAGTTGATTGCAATATATACATTTTAAGGTACTAATCCCTCAAGCTATTGTCTTTGTAGAATTCGGCACAATTGCGCTCATTTTTTAGTATTATTTCATGTAACGAATACATAAGTTGGGACTAATGGCTAGCTCCTCAGCTTACTCTCTTAAGTATCATTTTTTTCTCTTAGATTTATGGTATGAATAGATTGGGGGCTTGATTCTTGTTGAAATCAAAGACCTTCCACCTTATTACACCTCATTAACATTGATATTGCTAAATCATGCCACCATAGGGACTTTTAGAGAAGAGTCTTGATCTCTTCAAGAGGGAGATAAATAAGGGTATTTATAATGAAATTTAAACAACATACTTTTAGTCCACATAGATTTCATCCAGAGAGTCATTATATTCAAAACTCCATCCCTTGTAAAAACTATAACTCTTCTTTGGCATATAATCGAACCCTAGCTAACTTGTAGCATAAGGTTTCCTCCTTCACAATTCAACATTATCTCTCACTAGCTTTGTATTTAAGCAAAACATAATATTCCTCAAGAGCATCATATTTGCTAGAATTTCTCCTTAGAATGAAAGACTAAGGAATATTTTGCATTTAGACGCTCTACAAGTATTATGTAATCAGTGAAACGAATTTGTCCCTTTCTCTTTTTGTGAAAGATGTTTAACCTTCATTGATAACTTCCTAATAGAACATCTATTAAAGAAAATCATCTAAATTGATTGTTTACTATATCTTTTTATTTTAAAAATTCATACTAAATTGATTACTTCTCATAAAAAGACTCTTTTTAATAATCTTAAATAGTAAGAATATTATTTAAATTCTTATATCACTCACTATTTATTTTAGTTTTTTTCTTCAAAAATATCCTACAATTTTTTATCCAAAGTGCATTATTTCTTCAATATTATAAACCAATTTTAATCTTCCATAAACCTAACAATAATCCTTTGAAAAATTGTGGAGACATTGCATGTGTATTCAATATATAAAGAACAAAAGCCACGTGCTTTGTTGTAGCCCAAAAATTGAATGCTGAAAAGGGTTTTCCATTATAACGTAGCCACTTGCCAAACATGTGTTTTATCATTAAAAAAATCAATTTGACAAGTAACACCATTAAAGCATCACTTTCATGCATGTGGCTGCATTTATACCCTCTCTTTGTTTTATTATAAATAAGATATCCTTCACATTCTCAAATTGTTTGAGTATTATAAGCTATCCTTCCCTTTTGAAGAACAATGTATCGGGTTATATATATATATATATATATATAATCTCAAATTTTATTTTTTAATTATGCTTACTTTTATATATAATAAGAATTTTTAGTATAATATTTATCATAATTAATGATTTGTTTTCGATTCAAATTCAATCTTATATTTTTATAAATAAATGTTAGTATTTATTAACTAGAGAATAATATTATACATATTCAAAAAAAATAAGTGAATATAAAATCATATCTCAATAGTCATTCTAATTGAGTTCAAATAAAAAACAAAACCCATAAACATAAAAGTCACTAAGCGATAAGAGAATAGGCGGTGGGACAAAGTCACTCAACATACCTCGTAGTCACAGTCACTTGGTTTACCCGATACATCGGTGTGGTCTGAATTGGCCTCAAGGGTATCCCATCTCTCATTATTTTTGTCTTCTATTTTTTTTATCTTCATTGCGAGTTGAATGGCTCGAACATAAAACCTCAATTTTTGGTATTTCTGTAAAGCTCATTTATACTTATTTTTTCTTAATATTATGGCAACTCTATTCTTGAACTTGTCAACCAACTAGACCTTTCTAGCTTCCAATAGCATAAATTGACCATACGTCCAACCTACAATTAACCTTAGACTCAATTAGAAGTATGCTCTATTTCTTAGACTAATTTATTGCAAACTTATCCTTCATATTCAAAAATTCAATTTCTTGTTCCTTATACTTGCAAAGAGTAAAATCAAGAATCAATGATTAATTATAAGAAAGTTTCTTTAAAAAAGAACAATTAGAATTTCTCACCCAAAATTATAATCAATGAACACTTGCATTTGTATTTCATTTTTAAAAAAATCATTACATCAACACTACACCCGCATCTTTTGTGGGGCATATCTTCAATCTTTCTTTATTCTAAAGAAAAGAGTTTGACCTATCAACAAGGAATTTCTGAACCTTCCTTTTAAATACAAAATACAAATACTCCTCACATGCTTTTCAGCACAGATGCAATTGATAGAAAATAGGTACCAAATGTCAATTTTATAGAGAATAAACTTATGTAAAGATGAACTGTGCAAGCCAATCATAGCGTTGATTTGGCATAGTCTGATCAATGAAGATTTGTTATCGAATCTTAATCTTGAAGATGGAGGACCATACACATCATAATATCCCGCCTCTCCTACATCAAATCAACAAATAAAACTAATCCACTTTTTTACTTCTTATCATTTAAATTTAAGTCTTTATAACTATTAATTAATGTAAGTTTAATTGCATTTATTGTTTGATTATAATAACCAAGTTTGCCATGGTGCAGGAGCAATGGGAAGATCTGTGGCTCTACAGCCAACTTAAAAGCATTTCATAAAGAGAGCTTTATGATGAATATTCTAACTGTACCCTTGATATGAAATGTTATCCAAATATTCAACTGTACCCTTGATATGAAATGTTATCCAAATTGCTAAATAAAATGTTACTCAAATTGAAACCTTCCTTAACTATTAATAGTATTTTGAACACTTGGCGAGACTTAGTTTGTATTCTCGTCTAGAATGGCTCTTGGCTTTGACACAACTTCCACTTTACAGTATCTTAAATTTGATAGCATCATCTTATTAAGTTTTTAAGTAACCTTTCTTCAGCTCGGCTGCCCATTATGCTAGGCAAAAAGCTATTCAAAAGTGGATTCCAAACATTCATAACCTCTGTCATATATACCCACCTTATGAAACCCTTGACATTCAATCAAACTCTTCACAACAGGGAGTTACAATCTATGAAAATGAGTCATCTTCCCGGAGCATATCCAAAGGCTTCACACTGATGTCTTCTTGCAGATGTTTTCTTTGTCAAGGTTGTTGCAAGCATGTTTGATGCTAATGTGGATCTGACAAAACAAATCTAAGGAGATATTTTGAGTGTTAAGTGTTGTTTGCTTTCACGAGAGGTGAGATATTCCAAATTACAAGTTAAAGTAACCTCTTCAAGGCATTGGAAGACTTGAACAAATTGGTTGATAATTTCTTCAATCCAAATTTCATGTCCAACTCCAAGTTGAAAGGTGAACTACTAAGCTTATTAATATATTTGTAGAGTCCATAACACTCTAAATGGCAGGTTAGGGCTTCTAAATGAATGTTGATTATGACATGGTAAAGAAAATTTGTTTTTAATTTTCTATAATATTAATTGTTTTTTTGGTTTAGAGTTAGGTTAAGGATTATTAATTTAAATATTGAGCTTTTATGCATTACAAGAATTAATTTCTAGCAAATTCTTATAAACCAAGTATCCTCACCAATAAACCAACAACCATTTGAAACTTTTAAATGATTTCAAATGATAATAATTGAATTAGGTAGATATTTACATCTTTGATGTGCTATTCTTAAACATCACCCAATTCAATAACTCAAGATAAATATTGATCAATATAAATAAATAAACTATTTGCCCATTTTTAATATAGCTGAAATACATTAATTGAATTCAATGGTGACGAATAATGTAATGGTTTCTGCCATAAATTAAAAGATGACACATATCAAGTGCATTCATTTATTAATTAAAATACATTGTCTGCATGTCAAAACCATGCAAACAACTATAAAGGCCATTAAGAAACCATGATGTTCTAAATACATGAATTCTAACAATCTGAGTCCATTCCTATGAACTGCAATGTCCATATGGGTATAAAGCCAAACAAGGACTTCTACCTCAACTAGGGGAAAGATCTTTACAGGTTTGACTACATCAAAATTATTGAAAGCGAAATGCTTAAAGTTCTCTCTGTGAAGGCCTCAAAATGTTTTATGTACAGTGATCTTCATCTTTTACACTGTTTTGAACAACAATGCAAAGGTGGACACAAGCTCTACTGTAAAAAACAGTGGCCGAAATTCTTGCCGCCTTTGGTAAAAAGGTCTAGAAGGGTTCAACAAATAGAATGATGCAAAATGCAAGGAGATTTATACACATTGCAAAAACTGGATCAACGGCTTATTTGTCCATCCAAAAACTCTTCCCACGACTTGATTCTCTTCAGAAGATCTGAACTACTTTGGTTACTGCTGTCAAATGATTCCACATCGTCATCCACCCCAAGCATTGCAAGACTTAAGTGAGTTTGAATATCAGGGCTCTCATTATTTTCTCCATCCTCATCATCTGCTGTGTCATTATCAATGTCTTTAGACATTTTCAGTTGGTGCCTTGCCCACTTTGCCGGGTCATTTCCCTCTCCTTGAATCAATTTCAAAATCTGCATTAATAATACTAGATTTGATGAGGTCTTCCCCTGGCTTTAGTTTTGGCTTAACCATGTACAAAATCAAATATGCAAAATCAAAAGACAAAAACTACCCATTTGCAGTCTCATATGTAAAAGAAGTTTAAAACTACTTACAACAGACAAATAAATCCAAAAGACCGAATTGCTAAAAATGTAATAGATGGACTGTTCTATAAATATGCATGAAATTAATTGTTGAGGAGCCCATTTTAAAAATGCAGGAAGTGATTTTTTGAAGAACCCGTCTGATAACCAGAGATGAATTCAAAACGTTTTTCCTGTGTACTTCAGCTGTACATGGACAGGGGGGTTTCTAACTAAGCTGTGACCTCAAGTATGAACTTTACCTTTCACATCCAAGATAATTCAGTTTCCACACCAACTCCAGTTAAACATCTCTGATTAAACATTTTGAGTAAGCATGCATCTAAACTACAAGCATCCTTAGACTAAGTAGCCATGTGCAGGGGGTCCAATCCGTCAAATTCATCCAAGGGGTTGAACCTGGCCCTAACACGCCTCCAGGAGTTTGAACCTTGAAGAATGCCTTCTATATCTCATACCATCATCCTCACCAATTGTGTTCAACCA
The DNA here is from genome assembly GCA_018584345.1 of Thuja plicata. Classification (NCBI taxonomy): domain Eukaryota; kingdom Viridiplantae; phylum Streptophyta; class Pinopsida; order Cupressales; family Cupressaceae; genus Thuja; species Thuja plicata. The sequence continues at coordinate 113,314 of MU223208.1, read as the reverse complement.
ATTGAACTACAACCCTTTAGCGTTCTTGTTCCATTTCCCCTTTGTTGATAATTCTATAATTTGCTAAGCTTTTCCAAGCCATCGGCTACTTTTTTTAAGTGGGATATGTTTAAATTACTTATTCTTCAATGAATTCTGTCTGTTTCTATAACCTTATCGAACAGTATCTATTTTTCTAAAATGGAATTAACTAGCTATATTGGCGATTCTGTGTTTGTTGAATAAATTGTGCACCAGTTCAATGGCAGTATTTTGCTCCATGCTAAAACAAATGTATTAGGATTTTGATGCGGTGCAGTTTAAGCGTTAGGCATCGGACTCTCTTACTACTTCAGTGCTTGAAGAATGAGAAATGAAGATACCTGGGCCATCCTTGGCCGGAACCGAGGAGCCTTCCTTATACAAAGAGCAGCAGCAAGCACCATTCTTTGCATTTCATGTTCATCATAATTATTTTGTAAGTTTGGATCCACAAGATCTCCAACTGACCCATCTTCTAGTAATGGTCTTGCCTGTATTTCAGAGAGATCAAAGCATGGGTTTTGGAAGCAAGAAAACTCAAACTACAGTAATTTGAAATGCATATGAAGACAAAAAGCCTCACCCACTTCACCAGGCTCTCGTAGTGATTAGGATCTCCTGTGTGAATTGGCCTTTTTCCAGTTATTAGCTCAAGAAGAACCACCCCAAATGAGTATATATCTGTCTTCGCATTAACTCTGCCATACATGAAATACTCTGGAGCCAGATACCCAAAAGTCCCACTGACATCGTTGCAAATTGTACATGAGGAAGATGTCGGAGCCCATTTGGCCAGTCCAAAGTCTGACAACTGTTCATAACATCCACCAATTAATCCCTTTATCTGAATCACAAAATTTCTTACTGAAACTGTTTCTTCGGATATAAAATCTCAATTGATATTTCCCATTGACAAATCTATACCTGGGGTTCAAAGTCTTCTGAAAGTAGAATATTGGAAGATTTCACATCCCTATGGATGATGGAGCGAGCACATCCATCATGCAAGTAATCCAATGCTTTTGCAACTCCAATAGCTACTTTCAATCTTTCTTTCCATGACATCACAACGTTGTCCTTTCTTACTGCAATGTCAAAGCCGCGAAGAAATTAGCTGAGATCAAAATATGAAAGAAAAAACCCTAACAGCTAACTTGTCGACTGCATACCATGAAGATTTTCCTCAAGGTTCCCTCTTGGCATTAAGTTATAGACGAGAAGGCGTTCCTGACCATGCATACAGTAACCAATAAGCGAAACAATGTTTTTGTGCTCTAAGTCCAGCATAATCTCAACTTCCAGGAGCAGTTCTTGTTCTGTTTCTGGAGCAATGTTCAGAAATTTTACTGCCACTGGTTTCCCATCAGGAAGAACGCCTTTGTATACTCTGCTACACCCTCCTCTTCCAATAACGTTCTCTGTAAAGAAAGCGTGAAAAGAAAAAACTATAAATGGCTTAGACAACAAACATGTTCAAAAATAAGATCCTGTAAACAGGACATTACTTCACAGGTAAGTCCCTGCAAGAAAATTCAAACCTAACAATAATGGGTCGTACCGAAAAATATAACCCAATGTATATCCCTGAGATATCTGTGCTTTGCTATGTGTTTATTTGAGTACATAAACACCAAAAGGAAATTAAAAGGCACACAATTCAGCTTCAAAAGTGAAGTTGAGGATCTAAATCTAACCTGAGGAAAAGTTGGAGGTTGCAGACTGCAAGACCTTATATGCAAACTCCTTGCAGCTCTTACTTCTGCAAAGAAGCTTTAACTTCTCTGTCAATGAGAGGTTTTCCATCCCAGGCTCAATCTGGTCCTTCTGGAGTGTTTCTCTTGAACTTAACTCATCTGAACTCTCAACTTCACCACATTCATTAATGGCCCCTTCTGTTATAGCTTCCCCTTCTGTTGTAGCTTCTTTGCGCTTGCCACGAAGCTTCAGTGCCCATTCAACCACAGACATCTCTCGAGCATTGCTACGAGGACTAAATATCTTATCCATTGAAATAGCCCTTCTCATGAGTGGCCATCCAGGAGACGATTCAATGCGCAGGAGAGAAGATCTAAAAGAAGGTCTCGCCCGAGAAACGGGTTCTGTAGTTGACCTTGAAAATTTAATTTGTTCAGGCAATTCATGGGATCTTTTTGTCTCTTCTCCTTCCAAGGAGATTTTGTTAGAAACATCCGATTCAACCACCTTGTCAGAAACGTGAGATTCAACCATCTCGAATGAATCAGTTGAAGAAAGCAGATTCTCTGAACCATCAACTTGAGACTCGATATGTTGCTCTTCTTGGCCATCCCGTGCATCAGAATCAGAATCTTGAGGAGAAGTTGTTGTGTCTGGAGGATTTTCACTGACGAACACAGACTTGCAAACTGGCATGATTCCTGGAACTGATGAAACATAATAACAGAGGAATATTAATAGAACCTCATAATTTTAAGTATAACAATCTAAGGACGCCTGTTTATTTAGCCTTGATCTTAGTGTTCAATGTGATGCGTAAGGCAATATAAACAGAATACAGACCTGAGATTGGCAGTGTTCCATCCTTCTCGAAGGCCACCTTTCCATGATCAATAACCACTACAGCGGAAGTAGATGGTAATCGTTGGGCACAGTACTTAGCCAATGAAATTGGCGACCTGAAACAATTCCATTATGGATCAATTCAAATATCAAAATAATATATTCTTCTGCCTAAAAACATCTACTTGGTCATTCTGGAGACTGATGAGATCATACACTAGAGCCTTGTGCTTGCTTGTGCCTAAAATCAGCTTCGAGGCATTATAGTACTTTGTTTCATCAAGTAACACCTTCCTTGCAGGGCCATGAGAGATTTTGACTTTGAGACCCACCTGTAAAATGAATCAAAAAAATCGAGGACGAAATCTCAGTCGTGGAACACAAAGTTCATTCTAAACAGAAAATCGTCATCAGACCGAATCTTTTAAGACACAATATTTTGGGGAAAAATCTGATCTTTCATTCAGTTAAACCTAAAAAATGTATATGCATAAAAGCAACATATTGTATCCAAATTCCATTGCATTGCATTGGAGGAATAGCTCCAGAATCCATGTGTATATTCCATCTAATGAGAACATGTAATCAACATAAAGTAGAAGAGCAGAAAAGATCACCGACTTCTTTCAAGCTGCATACAGTCTCGTACACTCCAATTATTGCATCAAAGTTGCTAGCAAACTGTTTGTAGCTCTTCTGTAAACCCCTGGATAAAACTGCTAAAGCAAACAACCACAGGGAATTTCAGATGATTGAAAATCACACCCTCTAAACTGTATATAAACATCAAATATGCAAATAACAAAGTAAAATTGGAAAGCGGTCAGCTTTGTTAAAAACTTAAAAGTACATAGTATGTTGTACCATAACGAAGAGTCTGTTCTAGTTCTAGATGCTCTAAAAAGTATATAGGCTTATGAAAAAATGAACATTAAAGAATACTCCATGAGAGCTATCAGGGGAATGCAGTAACAGCAGTCAAGTGCATTAAGGCAAATATGATCGACATCATTTCCCCAAGGACAAATATCCTAGTTTTTGCCAGAAATCCCAATACCATCAATTGAAGTTTTAAGCCAGGTGCCCTGCTATTACAATTGAAAACAGGGAATGATAATATTTCGTCTAGCATTCTCGGTAAACGGAGAAGAAACAGGTCTCATAACCATTTTGATGGCATAAAGATCGACCAGATCTCGTAATGGAACAACAAGAAATGAATTGAAATGGGATTTAATGTAGCACAATTATGCTCAGAGCAAAGATACAGAGATCAAGAAAGGAAAACATAGATTCATTTAAGGGATGAAGCATCATCACCTAAATCATTGGGTGAAGAGGTAACAGCATGCACAGCAATCACATGATCTCCGGGACGGGCAACCTTCATGAGCGTCCATGTCAGCACCTCCCTGCTAGCTGTAGCCAACTTCACTCCCACTACAAGCGTTCGCCCCTTCTTCTCTACTTTCATCCTTACTCATTAACTCTCCCCTCCCCTTCCTGTTAATTCATCTCAATACCCACAAAAGCAGAGCAAAATCTTTCAGCAACTATTACTGTTTATGCAAATTCATCTGAATACCCACAAAAGCAGAGCAAGATCTTTCAGCAACAAATGCTCCTTGTGCAAAACCCACATCAAATCAGGACAATCTGCAACTGAACGGATCTGTAGAGTAGCGAAGAAATGCCAGTAAAGACATGTAAAAGAAACAAAAACTCTGGTTTATTTGTAGAGTATTTCAGCTGAAACGGCGCCGAAATGACATTTCCGTAGATTTAATGATAACAACAAAGGACTGCAGTTGAATCCACATTAAAAGCATCTGAATGACTTATGGAGTCAATGCCCCTGAGTGAATAATGCAGGATCGCCAAACTGCTCAGTAGGCCCACCCACTTCCTCTGCTCAGCTTACGACCGAAAAACTTGGATTATGAAACTTTCTGCGCCTCAAAATTAGGATGTGAGTTACCGCAAAATTCTCAGGGATGTTTTGGGAGTTTTTAGGGTAAATTTATAGATATCAGGGTACTAAATAAATTCGGAAATTTGTTGACCCATCTATTTTTTTAATAGTAATTAACTAATACATTGCAGGTTTTTTCATATTTATAATTTTTCTTGAAGACAGAAAACTTCTGACTCCATCAAACTGCATCTTTCTCAAAATTTATCCCAATGTTTTGTTTGAAATTCTACCAGATCACTATGCTGTCGGATTTACCTGTCATATACGCATCGATAACATATAAATGCAATATATTTTATAAAAAATACCTAAATGGGTCAAACTCGAAACTTTGTTTTTACTTCACGGGAGGTCTAGATTCTCGGAGTAATGCCTTCCTGCACAATCTTCCAAGCGGCCCACAAAAATATCTGTCATTTCATTGCCGACTTGTAGTTTATTTTATGTAAATATTCATTCATAATTCTCCCATTTTTTTGAACTTTTATTATAATTTTAAGTGGTTTATAGGGGGTACCAGTTCAAGAAGTACTTGAAGATTTTTTGGGGAAAAATATTCTAGCTGATATATGTTTCATCTTCTTTTTTTTTTTTATGAATAGAGGCCTTTTCTATTAAAATTAAAATAACAAAATACAGTGTTCACTAAAAAAGTCCGGGGGATAAAAAATCACCTCGCAAAAGTCACACACCATCACGCCGGAAGAAACAACTATTCATCAAAAAAAATATTAAAAGCCCTCAGGCTGCAAGAGCAGTAGCAAAAGAAGGCGAAGGATCCTTATCATTCAGAATATATTGCATCTTTGTCTTTATATAATTTATTATAATAATATGAATAAATATACATGTAAATCAACAATCTTAATTTTAGGTAAGAAAGATTCCCTTCATCAAAATGAATTTTGAATATTTTTTAATATATATCTGAATTTAATTATAAATATTATTTTATTGAAAAATGTGTATAATGATAAAAAAATGTACAATAAATGTCTTTTGAGACATGCATCTTGAAAGAAGCAATTTAAGTTTAATAATATTTCCAATGAGCATTTTAGCATAAAAAGTCTTAAGAGAAATAATAAAGTAGCTTGGAATGTACAATAAGGAAGGTATCATTTTTCTTCAAAAGTATCATGCACATGCTTTCCTCCAATTAAATTCATAGTTGTGAATAGGGGTATGTTGTGATCTTTAGTAGTAGCTACCAACTCCAATCAACTTGATAAATTTGTGTATTCAATTGTAAATTAAAGCTAATTTTTTTTTAGAAACTTTAGCAAGAGAGGGTTGTTGTCAAATAATAATAAATAATAAAACATACATAATCCTACAAAAGAATACATTAGAATCAGTTTTACATATTAACAATGAAATATAACAAAATTCACTAACTATTAATTACATATTCTAGGACTAGTTTAAGTTGTTGATAAAATAGGTCAAACCTGAAACAAGATTAACCATGATCCCACAATATGAACCACCAAGACAGATAGAAGAGAAGAAGGAAGCTAATCCAAATATAAAATATTCAAGCTTCAAGTCAAATGTGAAAGACATTCTTTTCAGTGGGATCAAATGGTTGGAATAGTTGTTTTTTGATGATTAAAAAGAGCATTGCGTAAAAGTAGGGTGGGTTGTGATGGTTATAATTATTTGATTAATTTTGATTTAAGAATTTAATATTTATATACGTTTTTACTTTTTTATATTTATGGATATGCCACAAATTTTCAAAAGCCATATTAAAAGTTTTAGTGTAAATTTAAATTTATAAATATATAATTTTCAATTTAATTCATATAATCTTATATACTTTATTCCATTGAATACAACATTCAATGTCTGATCCAAAAATTCTGAATTTTTTAACGTAGTTGCAGCTATTTAATTCTTCTGGGACGGACTTACACACCTTATTTCATCCACAAAGTACAAAATTGAATTTGATTAAAAGCTCAACTTTAGTTTTTCAAATGTACCGAATTTATGTGAACTAAAATTTACAGATTATTCCACTTTAGTTTTTCAAATGTACCGAATTAATGTGAACTAGAAATTGCAGATAATTAATGCTGAAACGGCAAATAAATTTTTACAGAGAAACGGCAAATAAATGTAAACAGAGCGTGTGGTAACCGCAAGCTGAAAGGGAAAGGGGCAGATGGCGACAAAAGCACATGCTAGGTCAAAATACATGGTGAAGAAGAGAAAGACCCGGGCAGGGCAGCACACTGAGAATTGAGAACGTAACGTCCGCACTGCCCGCTGCCCGCTGAAATTGTTGGTCAGAAGGGGCAGTTTCGTATTTTGCAACCACCCATATATTTGTTGTGATCCGACAAAGCGTAAAGGCAGTTTGGAATAACGTGGTGAAGGGGCCACAAGAAACACATGAGGGGAATACCTAGTCATTTCGAAAAGCGAATGACTAGGATATTATACTTTACCACCTTTGATGGGCTTTGATTTTTTTCCTTTCAACTGCTTTATGGGAAAAGGGGTTCTATTCATTGTTTTCGAGGTGACAATATAATTTGTGTAGGCTTACTCATGTAGCAAAAGCTATCCAATAGAAAAAAACAATATGATATGGTAGACTATGTATAGTATAGCATCATGAAAACGATATGGTAGGGTATGTATAGTATAGCATCATGACATGGTGTGACAAGACAGGCAATTTTTGACAGGTGGAGGGATGGACGAATGAAATTGAATGTCGATATGGTAGACAACAAGGAGTCAAATGAGATTGTACAACGAGACTATAGACCGTCACAGTTAGGGAAATTTTGGCCAACAAAAAGTATGAAAAGTAGTGTGTATAATCAATAAAAATGACAGCAAATATTTTCTCATTTTGTACTTTTGAGGGACATCGAGAGAAAACAAGCAATTAGTTGTGAGAAATAAATCTGGCCAACTGCAAATCTTACTGACCAGGTGTGTAGACCTTATGGTTTTGCTGCAGATGATGAGGTATGTTAGGATTGTGTTCAAAGGAGACAATTGTTTCCTTATTGTTTTATGTTGGCCCCATTCTGAGCAAAATATTTGTCGCATGGGGGGACGAGCTTTGGGGGATAGCAGCAACTGGCTTTGATGGTCGGTTTTGTGGCAAACGTGGGACAAAACAAATCAGGTAATCTAAATGCGCTCAATAATGTGTCACTTTGCCATTATGTTAAAACTGTGAATTTAGAGAATGTTCAAAAGGGGTTTTGAGAGGTGGGATTTTTAGGTGTTGTGTTTTTTTAAGGTTTCAAACCCTAATATTTCACTCTGGATAACTATTTCATAAATGGCATATTATGTTCGTTGTCGCGTTCGCCTTCCTGCTCTTGTTTTGGGGTTTTCAATCTTGGATGTCGTGTTTCCTTCCCAATTATTTTATTACGTCACATTTTGTTGACCAACCTCGGATAATTGAGAGGGGTGAATCATTTATCCCAAGGTATTTTGTAAAACTTTAACTATGTCGATAACAATATAAATTCAAACTAACAATTAAAGTACTGATAAACACTACGTACAATGGACACCATATTCACATGGAAACCCAAGGTGGGAAAAATCACAGAGAAGCTAATTCTCATGAATAAGAACACAGGTTAAGGTGATTTTTACAATGCTCACTGCAGGTAAGGCTCACTCACGAGGGCTTCACTTAGTAAACCTGAATCATAGCACGTGTGTTCGTGGCATACTAAAGAATCTCCCTATTTTCAAAAAATAATGCCCCAAACTCTCTTTTTGTCACCCCCCTC